>JAAAWM010011109.1:0-62135 GCA_036873465.1 Thinopyrum obtusiflorum
GGTTCTAATTATAATGTTGGGTTGGGCGCAACAATGTTATCAAAAAATAAACACTTCATTACTTAGCAGATAGATGACCCTTAAGTGTGTGACCCTATAGGTTCGGTGAAGTATAGACATGAGTGGAACTCTTTCCAATCAATGTTCAATAGCGGAACCGTGGACATCCATATTGATCCCTATACACACATGAATGAATATTCGAGTGAACCTGTAGTTGCCGTGTGCTATTCCTGTTTCTTCGCGATATGTTACAAAACCCGAGGTGAGATTTAGTAGCATCCCTGTGAATCAACAACTTGTTCACTATGCCAGTTTCCTCGTTACCAGTTTTGTTCTCTTTTCTCATTTCCGCGTTCCGGCGTCCTTGTGATCAAATCACACTGTGTCTGGACAGACGATGATGGATAGCGTAACACCGAGACACTACAAAAAAAAGACTCATTCGTGATATTTTGCACTGAACAATTTTTTTTCTGTCATGCATATGACACTTCTGTGATGATAATTGTGACAAAACCCGGTATCATCATAGATGTGGTGGGCTCCTACTTCTATGACAAAAAATCATGACAGAAAATGGGCTTTTTGTCCTGGGCGGGCCGGATACGCAGCTGCATGACATTCTTTGGGCCGTCCATGACGGAAAAAATCATGGTAGAAGCGAGGGCGAGTAAAATATCGGGGAGTTCCCGGTTACGGTGGGTGGTCGGGGCCGAGCGATGCATGGAGGTTTGCGCGTTTCTCTCATCTACGCACGTGTGTGCGAGGCATTGGCTAACTGAACCCGAGTGATCGCACGTTACTGAACCCGAGCGATCGATCCTTGGCTGTTAACTGAACCCGAGCGATTCATTCGCTGCTGACTGAACCCAAGCGATTCCTTCGCTGCTGCTGCTAACTGAACCGAGCGATCAATCACTGTTGCTGCTTACACTGAAGTCGATCGAGCCCCCGTGCGAGACGTAGCTAGCCAGCCGGTGTTGGTTGCCTCTCGATGAACAGTGACCATTGCTACCGTGCGCGTGGTACGTAGAACGAGTCGAGATGTGGTGAGTCGAGCCAGTTGGTTGGTTGTGGATGAACAGTTCTCGGTGGGGGTTGGATGAACAGGACCCCGTGGTAGTAGGCCGTTGCCGCTGGATGAACAGGACCCCGAGGAGGCCGTCGCACCCCAGCCGGTTGGGGGTGGATGAACAAGACCCCATGGAGGCTCTATGAACAGCAGCCGGTGGAGGCTGGATGAACAGTATCCGTGGATGAATAGTAGCCCGTGGAGGCTGGAGGAGGTCGACGGTGGATGAACAGTAGCCCGTGGAGGCTGGAGCGAGGCAGTAGATGGTGGATGAACAGGACCCCGTTTCAACCGTAGGCGCTCCAACACAAGTTCGTTTCCTCCGTTTTGCGGTATGCCACACCCCTCCCAATCAATAGGACAACGTTTCGACCGTAGGCACTCCAACACAAGTCCGTTTCCTCTGTTTTGCGGTACGCCAGACCCTTCCCGATGAACAGGACCCCGTTTCGACCGTACACGGTCGAACAGAAGGCCCGTTTCCTCCATTCTGCGGTACGTCAGACCTCGTTTCGGCTATTTCGTCCAAGCCGGTTGGCTCCCGATGAACACGACGTATTCCGTTGCCTCCCGATGAACACGACGCATTCCATTGCCTCCCGATGAACACGGCACAGTTTCTCCATTCTGACCCAGCCGGTTGGCTTTCGATGAACAGGACGCCGTTGCTGCTGTCCGTTGCCTCTCCATGTACACGAGCCCTGGCCGTACGTATGTGCAAGTACGCGTTCAAGACCCCTCCCGTATGTATGTACATGGCCATATTTTTTGGCATCTGGTTGTACGTATGTGTACACGGTTTTGACTGGACTGCCTGACCTGCTACCGCTCCTTACTCGGCCACGGTTCATCATGGCAGACCGACCGACCGACCGGTATGTACACAGACAACGCTACGTACGCTTCGACCGGGTGGGTCCCAACTGTCAGGGAGGGCAAGGAGGCACTTCCTTGTGTGCGAATATATAGCTGGTGGGTCCCAGCGGTCATGGGCGGAATCATATATTTTTTGCCCGTAATAAGGAGGCACTTCCTTGCGTGCAAAGATGTTGTTGGTGGGTCCCAGCTATCAGGGGCAGGCATAAGGAGGCACTTCCTTCCTTGCGAAGATATATGTGGTGGGTCCCAGCTTTCAGGGGGAGGAATAATTTTATTTTCGTGTAATAAGGAGGCGGTTGCATGCGTGCGTCCATGGACCTGGTACGTCCCCACTATCAGCCTCTCCACGTATAGTCCTCTTCCGATGACTCTCGTTTGTTGACCATGTTGACCACGCTGGGCCGAGTGCACCAAGGCGGTGGACGACGGCGAGGCCCCGGATGGCAACAAGCCGGTGATGGGAAGACGCGGCAGTGGAGTCGCAGACGAAGAGGTATACGAGGGTTAACTGGTTCTGGTGCGGTGTGGTTCTGCAGTCGGCGAAGAATAACAGGAGGTGTGGAGGGGTGGAGGGATGGCTTGGCCGGCGGTGGGGTAGCGCTTCACAGCGAAGCGTGCTAAGCAGTGCTGCTAGCAGCCGGAGGCGGGAGCAAGTGGTCCCGGCGACGCTGGAGGAAGAAGACGAGAGATTAAGATGAATGCCGGCCCTTGGATGTAAATCCAACGGCTATCAATGTCAGAATCATTTGTTGACTAAGTTGACAACGCCTTGCATTGGCTTCGACCTATTGGCCCACATTTCAGCCTCTAAAAATGTCGCACATATTCAACCCATTTTTTTAGAATTTACAGTCCATTCGTTGCGCTGGGTGAACAAATAATGTAGCGTCCATGCGGCCCATTTATTTTTTTGCAAAAAAACTACAGCCCATTTGCACTTTCTAAAAATACACGAATTTGCTGGCTTGGGTGAACAAATAATGTAGCGTCCATGCGGCCCACTTATTTATTCCTAAAAAATTACAGCCCATTTGCACTTTCTCGAAATACACGATTTTGCTGGGCTGGTTCTAATTATAATGTTGGGTTGGGCGCAACAATGTTATCAAAAAATAAACAAGGGCTGAGCATTTTGTTATAAATATATTTAAATAATAAGTGCTTTATTTACATTGGTCCTTAAATCTTACCAAGCTTTTGTACACAATCACCTGTATTTTCGTTGACCTTAAGTAAAAAAATCAGGATTTTATTGTTAAACATTTACTTTTATAAGTTCATAATAATGTTTTTTTCTTATATATGTAAGTATCTGTTAAATATATGATGGTAATAACAATAATATATAATAACATATAAAATAATATAAATATATATAATATAGTTAGAAGGGAAACATAAGTTGGACCTGGTGTTCCTATTCTTATATAGAAAAATAGAACAGACCTCTGCGCTTTCTTCAAAAAACTACATAAGTTGGGTCGCGGATGTTTAAGAACAAATAAAACCTAGGATGGGAGGTCGATACATGACGCCCCTCAAACAAATACAAACCGGCATGTCGTGGGCTACACATGTTAAAAAAGAAAGCCTAGACTGGGCAGCCCACAACCCAGCTGATACTTGTTGGCCCACTAATAATAAATGATACATGCCAGCTCCCCGATGACTAGCTTCGTTGTAAATTTATCTCCTTTAGTAACTACATTGACAAACCCGTGGCCCCCAATGTCAGTATAGCATTAGGAGGAAGTATTTTTTTTCAATGAGGCACTTGCTTGCGTACGGCCATGGACCTGGTAGGGCCATAGATGTGCTACAGTAGTGGTAGATGTGCCTAATTTCTAGCGAAAGTACTGGAGTAGCCCAGTGGTCAAGTTCCACTCCCCAACCGCTGCTCCGCCCGAGTTTGATTCCACCTGATGCAGTGAAAATATCCACAAAATTTTGCCTCTGTCTCTGACATGTGGGTGCCCATTGTCATCTACGCACACCACCTCCAACACACTCAACATTGTGTGGGCATTTTGAAAATAGCATATCTTTTTTACTGTGCATCATATGAAGATGTGCTATGCATGAATGTTGATCAGCATGATGTTAACTGGCTGGTAGTTCCATTTTCGACCATGAATAAAACTTCCAACATGATGTTATCCCTGTTTGAAAAGGGTGTGTTAATATAAATGCTCTACCTCGGAAACTTGCAGTTTCTTATCTGAAACTGAAACTTGCAGTTTCTTCTCTGAGAATCACATTGTCTACACTTTTATATGAAACTATAGTTTTTAAAGTGCTAAAAATATATCTCTAGAATTCATAAAATACTTCATATGCTCAATACTACAAATCTGAAATTCAAAAGACATTCATATCTGAAAGTACTCTCAAATCTGAAACACAAAACACAACCTGCAAATACTGACAACCCTAAGCTCCTCCTCAGACTATTTGGGGGGGGGGAGTGTCCCCTCCTATTCCTCGGCAGCAGACAGCCGCCCCGTGGGACGAGGTGAACGGCGAGGGAGAGGATGGCGGGGAAGCGTCGTTGCGCCAACTATTTTTCTCCTCTTGCAGTTGGGTTCGGTCGACGAAGACTCCACCGGCTTGCTCTGCCATGGCACCCTCACAAACGGCACCATGTAGATGCTCGATCCTTCAATCTCGGGTGGATGCTCCATCTTGGATCGATACTCCCACCACCGCAGCCTCACGATCGGATCCGGTGAATCTATTTGCTCCATGGCCCAGAGGAGCAGCTCTATGTACTCCCGTGCGACTCCCTCCCAGTGTATCGCCTCCTTTTCGCTCTTTTCCAGATATTTGGCCATCGCTTTCGCCGTCGCCACTAATTGCTCCGGGTTGTCAAACCAAGACTGTATCTCCAACATCCTAGTTAGCTTCACAGGGTCGCCGCCTACGAGACACACGTATCGGTTGTACTCCTCCATCGATCTACTTCTCCGCAGCACCTTCACTCGCCGGCGGTGATTTTTGAATGGAAGAGGAGAGGAGCGGCACTGGTTTTGGATTAGAACGGGAGAGGAGCAGCGGTGGTTTTGAAATGGAAGAGGAGAGGAGTGGCGCTGGATTTGGATTGGAACAGGAGAGGAGCGGCGGTGGTTTAAGAGGAGAAGAGCAGCGCTGGTCTTGGAAGTATTTTTTTTGTTTTGCGTATTTTGGGTCAAAGTTTGACCATGTACTATATTTGACAAGCAAAATGGGAATGCATGTCATCAAAAATTGTATCGTTTGGTTCGTATCTGAATGTACTTTCAAATTATATTATTTTTGCAACATATAACATATATTTTATTTGTGAAAATCATGGTCAAATATGGCCCAGAATACAAGGGGGACTAGTTAATGTGGGGTCGCTTTCTTAATTGAAGGGTAAATTGATTTTGATTTTGATCCAGTCACAGTGCGCCGGCCCTCTCGTCCAATCCTAAATCGCTTATGCATGCTCCTCTCCCTCTTCTCCATTGCAAAACCACCCCCTCTCCTCTCCATCATCTCCATTCCAAAACCACCATCTCGTCTCTCCCTCTTCTCCATTCCAAAACCACCGTCTCGCCTCTCCATCTTCTTCATTGCAAAACCACCATCTCGCCTCTCCCTCTTCTCCATTGCAAGACCACCGTCTCTCCTCCCATCTTCCAAAGCTAGCACTGGACCTCTCAGAAGGACATCTATGGAGAGGATGCAGCAGCGAATCGGGCAGATCGCCGGCGGTGACTAGGCAAAGTTAGCCAGGTTGAAGGAGATCCTTACTTGGTTTGACAATGAGTGGGAGATTTCGAGGACGGTGAGGGCCATGTGGAAATGTATGCGAAAGAGCGAGACGACGGCGATGAGGGCGGTGATTTACTCCCCGGCGGCAGTCACGCCGCAGTCCTTCGAGTTCATTGAGTATCTCCTCTGGGCGATGGAGCAGACAGATTCGCCCGACGTGAAAGTCAGGCGGAGGTGGTGGGCGTACAGGTCGAAGGTCGAGCATCCAGAGGATAACGAATCGATCGAGTACGGTGTGCCGTTCGTGAGGGTGCAGTGCCAGCCGAAGCCACATAAGTATTCATTCTCCCACCGCAAGAGGAGGTCAGATGGCACGATGTCGCTTCCCCGCCATTCTCCATGGTTCCCTCGCCGCTCGCCTCATTTCAGCGGCGGCGGTAGGGCTTAAGGTAAGCTTCGCACTAACCTAATCTTCCATCTGCTCATGCTTACAATCAGTGTGACGGCTAATGAAAATCATGCTTACAATCAGTCTCTGAGTACTACGCCAATCACCCTAAAAATAGCTCTTGACCAAAAACAAAGTTGTGACACTGTGTACAAATAAAGAAAAATAGATTGGTGCTTCTTTCAGAAAAGAGTACTCCCTAGAAAAGTGCCAATATAAGCTACTAGTATTTGATTAGAGGATTTGCTGCCGAGAAAGATCCGTCCACAGCGAGCGCCACCCATCCCACTGGTGGTGGATGCCAATGCTTAGATGGAGCATGGTTGGTGTCGGTAATTTTTACTTAGCACCTCGCACTCTGCATATATGCAGGTTCCATCCGTTCATTTGTGCAGTTCCACGAAAATGCAGCTGAATAACCCTGTTTGCATAGATAATGAAAAGGCGTGATTACATTATAGTGGCACTAGTTGATGAAACATACACTAATAAATAGAAGAAACTTCATTTTCTTAATGGGAAAATATTGCGATAGTATCACAGTATGCCATGCTGCGAGGGCGAGATGGGCCCTGCGACGCCTCATACGGTAGGCCTCATACTGAAAATCGACCCAATTCTTCCCGATACACCTTCTGCCAGTGATGAACATCAGTGTACAGCGGTAGTACAAGGAGGGGCCTTGAGACATTCCAATCTCTATTTTTGTGCAGATCAACTAAAATTAAGTACCCCAGTTTGCAGAAACACTTAAACATTAACAATGGGACTAGTTGATGAAACATATACTAACAAAGAGAAGCACTTTCTTTATCTACATTGGAAATGAAATGATAGAGAGGACACTCGGTCTATTTTAACTGTATTATTACTTCATTTTATCAGTGGCACTAGGGTCGAGCAGGTGGCAAGCGAGGTGTACTGTGCGTCGCAAGGATGGAGGCCGTGGGTGCTTAGACTGGAATGCTGAAGCTGGCTCTTTCAGTCCCTATCTTCCCCCTGATGTTTCTGTGGTAGCATTTGGGTTGTAATCAAACTTGGTCGAGCTGGTGCTGCATCTCCCTACCTGCCTAGCTTATATGGTGAACTTGTCTCCTGCTAGTACTCAGTCCGTTCTAGTAGTAGTTGCATAACTGCCCGTTTACACTGAGATGTTGTCGGATAATGGTTCTCTATGGTTGGGTTTCTTTAATGAAATCAGAGGAAACCCCCTCTTTCGATATATAAAAAATCAGTGGCACTAGCGGTGCCAAAACATTGCCTCAAATTAATAGTGCCACTAGAATAAGGTGCAAAATAATAACATTACTGCTTTATCATGGCAGTGCCAAAACAGTAGCACAAGAGCAGAGTCAACATGCAGGATCTTTGGCAAATGGTTAGACCAAAAAGGAACATACCTCATGATGGGAACCATATCTGCAGTCAACGCCATCGTAGAAGGGATGACACCAGTCACCAACATGGATGATTCAATTCATGGGACCTTTTCGTGCAGTTCACCTAAAATGAAGCAATGTCCCATGAGCTAGCAGCTTCTTCTTCATTAGTTGCAATAAAATTGAGCAACATCAAGGTTGGTCGTGAAGCTCGTGGAATGTTCAACTATAATTTGGATGTCATTTGTGCAGTTCAACTAAGATCAAGCGTGAAATGTATATCTCTGTTTGCATAAAAAGGTGGAAAGGAGGGTGACTAACAAGTGATGAAATATACATCAAATGAAAAGAATCATGTTCCTTATCTGAATGGCGATCCTAGAAGGACAGTAGCAATTTCTAAAGCAGCAGTATTGCTAGATATTAGTGTGGGCATTAGGATTAACTATGACAACCGTTAAATACGACATTACTTTAATGGTGCCATTGCTTCATTTTACCAGCAACATTACATTAACAGCTGCTAAAGAGTTGGTATTTGGGCACGGGAGAGTAGGCGGACCAGGACAGTTGCATTTCTAATGAAAAGAAGCAACTTATCTTAATGGAAAATTTAGCAGGACATGAAAAACAGTGCTATTGATTCATATTACTGGAGGCATTACATTGAAAACAACATTGGTTTAACGTGTCCTTACTTTTAACAGTGGGACTGCTACATTTTACCAGTGGCATTACATAAGAGGGGCTCGGGGCAACAAACATCAGAACAGGATATCTGGGTCTGGGTTGGTCCCATTTTTGTTTGGTATAGCCACCTTATACTGTGTGAGGCTAGCAAATCTAGTGCTGGACATACTCTGTTGACTTGTCCCCCAGTCCCCACTTTCTTTCCTTTTTCAACCAATAGATCGGTTTATATTGAGTTTGTACTGCGTTTCCCTTTATTTCCCTATTAGACCAAGAGTCCAGTTGGATAGCCGGTCTCTGCTACTTTTCGCCCCCATTATTTCCTCTTTCAACCAAGTCCTAGATTCAGGTAACAAATCTTCCCCCCCACCCCCTTTCTTCCCTGTTTGAACCAAGTAGTACTAGATTAGACTGCATGAAGTAGTTTTACCTCTTAACAGTAAAAATATAGGTGGCTTTCGAACAGCCGATCGATCCTATCTATGAGGGGGCCTGAGAAATAGTAAAAGATACAAATGCAGCGAGCTGGGGCAGTAGAGCAAGGCCGGTTTCAAAGGAAGTTATACCTGAGGGTCGCCGGGATGTCGCTAGGTGGGCGGCGGGAGGCCGGATCTGCCCACACTATGGCAGCGAGGAAGAAGGGGTCGGAGGACCTCCCAAGCCGGCGCTGCGTGGGAGAGAACGGCAAGGCACGCTGATCAGGACATGCCGGCAGTGGGTAAGAGCCATCGCCGAGGACGACCGCATGAACATTGCACCTTCTCACCTTTACCGGTGGAGGGGATCCAGCCGGATCTGTGACCAGTGATGAGCAGAGAGAGAGTGTGGCCACTGCTGTCATGTTTAGATCTGGAGAGGATGAGAGAGTGTGAAGAGAGCAACACTAGCAAGCAAGCGCGGAGGCTCCTGCCTATATAGTGGAGTAGTTTTCTTTTATCTACCGGAGCCGGCTTGACCTCGTCAATGACTGCCGAGAAGTCTTCATGCACATGCCCCGGAGGCACAGTTGTCATCATTTTGATCTGAAGCACCGGATTAACATATACGTACACAAAAAAATGCCACATGACAAGAAACCATAACCTCACTGCCCCAACGAGACAACATGAATCCTGACGGACAAACTAGATGAGGATCAAAGCTCAAATTAAAGACAAACTCATAGAAAAGGGATCAATCAATAGATGTCCTAATTAACATAGCCGGCTTGACCTAGATGGCAGCTGAGTAGTCTTCATGCATGTGCCCCCAATGACCAGCGCCTTGGAGGAACGTAGTTGTCGCTGTTTAACCCTCGCAGTGATCCGAAGCACATGACACCTAATATTGCGAGATGACAAAAAACCTTTTTTTAGATTTCTCATCAGAACTACAGCCCTGTACAACACACCCTACATGATATGTAGCCGATAGCCAATCCAGCCATCTGTTGGAGTCTGGTCACATGCATGGATGAACTGATCTCCCGTGTCGTGCATGGATCGTCCATGCACCGACGTGTTTACAACACTGCTCTAGTACTATCGCTCGTCTCTCTCTTCTATTAACTCAGCCGACTTGCGGGGACGGGGGAGTGTGCCTATGGTCAGTTCTCAATTGCGGTCCCACATGTGTGTGCAAACACAATATGATGTGCGTTCCATTCGTAGAGCGGCGTGCCAGACCGACCGACCGTCTGGGGTGCGACGCGAACACGACGGGCATGTTGTATACATGTGTACCGCCATTTTCTTGAGGCTTTGCTCCATGGCGCAATCCATGGATACAAAATTATATTTAAAAGTTGAGGGCGGGGCTTTTCCCGTGCGGTAGGCGGGGCAGTTCCGCCTAGTCGGTTCGACAAAGAGGCAAGAAGATGAGGGAGTAGACTGTTGCAAACGTAGGGCTGTGTGATTTGACGGCTCGTTACTGCTGGACAGGTGGGGCCCTATGATTTGACTTGCCATTATCATTATTACTGCGGCGCTATGACCGGCATGAGTCTCCCAATTCCTGACCACCTCCATGGTATACAGGTGCCAAGTACTAGTACTCCTTACTCCTTGGCAAATGCAGTAAATACTACGAAGAAAGAGATAGAGAGAAGTAAAAAAAATACCCCCCCCCCCCCCCCCCCCCCCCCCCCCCCCCCCCCCCCCCCCCCCCCCCCCCCCCCCCCCCCCCCCCCCCCCCCCCCCCCCCCCCCCCCCCCCCCCCCCCCCCCCCCCCCCCCCCCCCCCCCCCCCCCCCCCCCCCCCCCCCCCCCCCCCCCCCCCCCCCCCCCCCCCCCCCCCCCCCCCCCCCCCCCCCCCCCCCCCCCCCCCCCCCCCCCCCCCCCCCCCCCCCCCCCCCCCCCCCCCCCCCCCCCCCCCCCCCCCCCCCCCCCCCCCCCCCCCCCCCCCCCCCCCCCCCCCCCCCCCCCCCCCCCCCCCCCCCCCCCCCCCCCCCCCCCCCCCCCCCCCCCCCCCCCCCCCCCCCCCCCCCCCCCCCCCCCCCCCCCCCCCCCCCCCCCCCCCCCCCCCCCCCCCCCCCCCCCCCCCCCCCCCCCCCCCCCCCCCCCCCCCCCCCCCCCCCCCCCCCCCCCCCCCCCCCCCCCCCCCCCCCCCCCCCCCCCCCCCCCCCCCCCCCCCCCCCCCCCCCCCCCCCCCCCCCCCCCCCCCCCCCCCCCCCCCCCCCCCCCCCCCCCCCCCCCCCCCCCCCCCCCCCCCCCCCCCCCCCCCCCCCCCCCCCCCCCCCCCCCCCCCCCCCCCCCCCCCCCCCCCCCCCCCCCCCCCCCCCCCCCCCCCCCCCCCCCCCCCCCCCCCCCCCCCCCCCCCCCCCCCCCCCCCCCCCCCCCCCCCCCCCCCCCCCCCCCCCCCCCCCCCCCCCCCCCCCCCCCCCCCCCCCCCCCCCCCCCCCCCCCCCCCCCCCCCCCCCCCCCCCCCCCCCCCCCCCCCCCCCCCCCCCCCCCCCCCCCCCCCCCCCCCCCCCCCCCCCCCCCCCCCCCCCCCCCCCCCCCCCCCCCCCCCCCCCCCCCCCCCCCCCCCCCCCCCCCCCCCCCCCCCCCCCCCCCCCCCCCCCCCCCCCCCCCCCCCCCCCCCCCCCCCCCCCCCCCCCCCCCCCCCCCCCCCCCCCCCCCCCCCCCCCCCCCCCCCCCCCCCCCCCCCCCCCCCCCCCCCCCCCCCCCCCCCCCCCCCCCCCCCCCCCCCCCCCCCCCCCCCCCCCCCCCCCCCCCCCCCCCCCCCCCCCCCCCCCCCCCCCCCCCCCCCCCCCCCCCCCCCCCCCCCCCCCCCCCCCCCCCCCCCCCCCCCCCCCCCCCCCCCCCCCCCCCCCCCCCCCCCCCCCCCCCCCCCCCCCCCCCCCCCCCCCCCCCCCCCCCCCCCCCCCCCCCCCCCCCCCCCCCCCCCCAGTTGCTTAGTTTAATTTCAGGGTGCTTAGTTTTATTTGAGGGGTGTGTTGTGCTGAGCCCCCAGCAGAACTATGTTATGTTCCTTCTTGTTACTTTAACTCTTCAGTACATACATACTAGTATTTCTTACAGTTCATCTTGTAGTTGGCAGTACTACCACTCGTTTCTTCACATTATATACGTACAATATATATGGCCAACATCATATAGCCAGCAGTTGGCTATACTATTAACCACACTCTAAGCATGCCACATACGCAAAACACTTAAATGAGATATGTAATTCTAAAAAAAACTTAAATGAGAGAAGTTTACACGAAGCATGAAGGAGTTTAGTTGTCAAAGAATTAAATAGGTACGCTAATTTCTTTAATAGACTTTAGCACCCCATCTAAGCATGTACTAGCTTTTTTAATAGTACTGTATGCATAATTTGGCGACGAGCGCTCTCTATATGTACCACCTTTTTTCTTTAATTTCATCTTTGTTAGTTTTGCTCCATGGCACAATCCATCGATACTACTACTGTACAAAAGTATACATTTAAAAGGCTAGAGGGCGGGGCAGTCTCACTTGGTCGGTTTCACGAGAGGCGAGGGCCTTTGTGATTTGATGGCTCATTACTGCTGGAAGGCGGGGCCTTGTGATTTGACTGCTCGTATAAATGTTGCCGATGACCTGAGGAGGAGCAAAGAACCGTGCGGTATACTCAAGTTTCCACTGGAGTACTAGTACGACGGAGGAGCATGAAACACTGCAGCCCAGTGCGATATGGCAATAAAAAATGATCTAACTTGCTAGTCATCGATCCCATGGCGCCGCTCATCGTTAGCATTGTTCTATTCATGCATCGCAGAGAACATGACACATGCGGCGAAACACCCAAAGCAAAAGAAGAAACACAGGAGCAAAAGAAGAAGGAAGATTATCCCCCCCCCCCAAAAAAAGAAGGAAGACGCACACACAAGTCTGGGGCGCTGCTCTCTACTACATGAAGGGTTGCTGGTCACAGAGTCATAACTGCTTCTTCATCGCCTCCACGACCTCCATCTCCTCGCGCATCTCCTCTGCCATCTTCTTCATTCTGTCCATGACACGGGATTTCTCGATGCGAGCCTTCATCATGTATTCCACGGCCGCATTACGTACCTTGACAGCAGCCGGGTGCTCAATGCGGAGCTTTGCCAACTCCTCCTTCTGTTCCATGATGAGGGCGTGCAGCATCTTCACCGAGGAACTACTCTTCTCATGTAGCTTCTTCCAGCCGGCGTTCTCCTCCTTCAGCAGGTCGAGCTCGTGGCAGAGCTTCGCCTTGTCCTCCTGAAGTTGCAGGATTTCGCTAGTCGCCTTCTTACCCGAGGCAATGCTCTCCTTCAGCAGCATCACCAAGCTGGCGGTCAACTCCCCCTGCTCATTGAGCTCAGCGGGCATGTCGTCGAGGCTCTCCTTCAGCAGCTCCACCAAGTCGTCGATGAACTCCTTCTGCTTATTGAGCTGATCGGGCATGTCGTCGGGGGATAACGACTCTAGCGCCACCAGCTTGGCATGTTCGCCTCCGCGGCTAGGGCGCTCCTGGGAGCCCTCACCTGCCTGTGAGAGATCTTTCGAGGTCTCTGCGAGGCGGTGAGCCCTCTTTTTTTTTCCACGGCCTTGGTCGCCGCTCCCTTGTTATGAGTAGTTCTCGACCTAGAGCTCTGCACACCATCCATGGCAAGGACGGACGAACAAGAAAGACTTATGAGGAGGAAGGTAGAGTGATTTTTGGCTAGGTAGTTCCCCTTTTTATAACCTAGTACTAGCACTAGTACTAAAACCTGCATAGTGGGAACACGTTCAGGTTTGATACGTGCTAGGTGTGAGCAGGTTTGCACTAAATTATAGCATGGCACTACTACTTTGGAATGTGATGGGAACAAGCTAAAGATTAATTGATGGTTTTGAGGCCCGAAACGGCTCCCGATGAGTTTCCTGGAACACAAATTTCAAGTACTACTACTCAAATGCGGTCGCACAAGTCAGTGATGTAATTGGTCGTACATGTCAGACCAAGCTGATGCGTGTCCCTTCGATGAGACGCGGGTCCGACCGACCATCTGTTGGTGCGACCGACCGTAAGTATTCCGCGATGGAGACTTCTGGTTGTGGCTTTGGGTGATTGTCATGACCAAGCATTCAAAAACTAGTGATAAATCAATTACTACCATCTTTTTCCAAACGACCAAGTATTTTCACAGGAATACAATACATATAGATGGAGTGATTGTCACGGTTACAAACTGCCATGGCACCGCAAGTTCACTGCAGCAGCAACCGAGTAGGTCACTGCATCGCTGGCGGGGAAGGAGGGCAGCTCACCTCGCCTACGATGCATACCCAGCAGCGTCGCCGCAGCTGGTCCCACGATTTGGCTTCTCCTACCGCCCATTTGAACAGTTGCACCGGCTGCTCATGCCATTCCGCAGGCATGCGCGTTCTTTCCTCCGCAGTCGACTCCGTGAATATGATCTCTGCCATGAGCCCCAGCTCGAAATCAATGCGACGCTACCAGATGCTGACATCCCTCAGCATCTCTCCCCTGAGATCGACTTGCGCCTCCGCCTTGTGCTTCGCCAGGCGCAGCTCCTTCAAACTTGTCTCCAATCAATGCGACGCTTACTCGATCTGATTCGCCCTTGCCGCCCACCACCTGAAACGCAGCCCTGGCATGTCCTCCGGCGCCACCAATCTGTGATTCCAGAGCAATGGATCCCCTATGAAACACATGTGGGTTTCACTCAAAGGCGGCAGTGCTGCGGGCCGCAGCAAGAGGGCAGCCCACAGGATCCTGGGATCTAAGGGATTATCCATGGCGGGATCCGGTGGGCGAGGCGGGGAGGCGAGCGTAGGCGCTGGGAGAGCCCTATGAGGCTAAGATAAAGATAGTACTACTCCACTCTGTCCATATTTAAATACAAAGGCTACCAACAGTAACCCAGGCAAAAATTGATCATCCTGCCTGCGTCCTGGTTTATTGGCCCCCTTTTTATTTTGTGCCAATTTTTGACCAAAAATTTAACTAAGAAAATGTTAATGCATGTCACCAAAAATTATATCACTGGAATCACATTTGAACATAGTTTTCGATGACATTAATTTTTATGACATGCATAAATATTGTGTTACTTAAAATTATGGTAAAAAAATAGCACAAAATACGAAGGAGACCAATGGAAGTAGCAACCCATGATTTAACTACTCGCATGCACGCAGTGGAGTAGTAATGTCTTTCTCAACTACTTCCTCCCTCACATCCACTCAATTTGCATGCACTTTATTAATTGACCATCAATGAAGTGAACGACTTTACACGCGTCAAGTTATCACATGGGGTGGATCTTCATACAAAAATGCGTCCATCGTGTACCCGCGTGTGCGTGCGAGGGAATGAGTGCGTGTGTGCACATCTTCGCTTCGTGCATGTACTGCCAGTGTGCGTGAGAGAGGACGAGTACATTCTTCTGGAACCAGGAGCACGTCACTGTGATCAATCCACACAAGGAGGTCGCTACAACGCCTCCACATGTGCCACGTGGCTTCATGGATGCCCCCACATCATTTTAATCATAATATATTAACTGAAAAAGGGAGAGACACTGTGTAGCGTGCCATTGGAATTCTAATTTACGTGTTTTGCACATACTGGAAGTACTAGTAAGGTACACGTGCATTGCACGCATGAGATTTGGCAACCAAATTATGAATAAATACCACACTATAGCATGTAAGCTTTGAGTCATATATGCATGATGTAGATGTTCGTTTAATTCTTATAGTTCATCTCATTCAAAACCAATTAGTTTTTATAAAAAAGTTAACCTATTTTATGATTCATGGAATTATGCGTTGTAAAGCATAAAGTAAAAAACAAATAATGGCAATTCAACTAGAAAAAAAGTTTGGGCAATTATGATACGGAAGATTCTAGAACAAAGGGGAAGTGCTTGTGTTTTGAAGTTTGTGCATTATGCTTAAGTTCAACCATGGAGTCGATCTAGATTGTACATCTGGCAGAATCTGGTGGAATGCAGATGATATCCAATGGCCAGTAGTGCTCGGATTTGCCATCTCTGCATCGTCTGATTGGCTTCATCCAACGACCATCTTTTAAATTTATTCGCACTCAATATAGGGGTATAGATATAGATATAGATATAGATATAGAGGTATAGATATAGACTAGTGGCACATCATCTAAAGCCTTTCTACACGCTCATTTTTTGTACAAGTGTGCTCCACCGTGCACCCGCGCGTTTGTATGTGGGAACGAGTACATGTGTGCACCTCTTCTCTTTCACACTCGTAGTCCGTGTGTGTGAGAGATACTAAGATATGGTGAGGGAATACGTGTCAAGGGGGGGGGGGGGGGGGGGGGGGGGGGGGGGGGGGGGGGGGGGGGGGGGGGGGGGGGGGGGGGGGGGGGGGGGGGGGGGGGGGGGGGGGGGGGGGGGGGGGGGGGGGGGGGGGGGGGGGGGGGGGGGGGGGGGGGGGGGGGGGGGGGGGGGGGGGGGGGGGGGGGGGGGGGGGGGGGGGGGGGGGGGGGGGGGGGGGGGGGGGGGGGGGGGGGGGGGGGGGGGGGGGGGGGGGGGGGGGGGGGGGGGGGGGGGGGGGGGGGGGGGGGGGGGGGGGGGGGGGGGGGGGGGGGGGGGGGGGGGGGGGGGGGGGGGGGGGGGGGGGGGGGGGGGGGGGGGGGGGGGGGGGGGGGGGGGGGGGGGGGGGGGGGGGGGGGGGGGGGGGGGGGGGGGGGGGGGGGGGGGGGGGGGGGGGGGGGGGGGGGGGGGGGGGGGGGGGGGGGGGGGGGGGGGGGGGGGGGGGGGGGGGGGGGGGGGGGGGGGGGGGGGGGGGGGGGGGGGGGGGGGGGGGGGGGGGGGGGGGGGGGGGGGGGGGGGGGGGGGGGGGGGGGGGGGGGGGGGGGGGGGGGGGGGGGGGGGGGGGGGGGGGGGGGGGGGGGGGGGGGGGGGGGGGGGGGGGGGGGGGGGGGGGGGGGGGGGGGGGGGGGGGGGGGGGGGGGGGGGGGGGGGGGGGGGGGGGGGGGGGGGGGGGGGGGGGGGGGGGGGGGGGGGGGGGGGGGGGGGGGGGGGGGGGGGGGGGGGGGGGGGGGGGGGGGGGGGGGGGGGGGGGGGGGGGGGGGGGGGGGGGGGGGGGGGGGGGGGGGGGGGGGGGGGGGGGGGGGGGGGGGGGGGGGGGGGGGGGGGGGGGGGGGGGGGGGGGGGGGGGGGGGGGGGGGGGGGGGGGGGGGGGGGGGGGGGGGGGGGGGGGGGGGGGGGGGGGGGGGGGGGGGGGGGGGGGGGGGGGGGGGGGGGGGGGGGGGGGGGGGGGGGGGGGGGGGGGGGGGGGGGGGGGGGGGGGGGGGGGGGGGGGGGGGGGGGGGGGGGGGGGGGGGGGGGGGGGGGGGGGGGGGGGGGGGGGGGGGGGGGGGGGGGGGGGGGGGGGGGGGGGGGGGGGGGGGGGGGGGGGGGGGGGGGGGGGGGGGGGGGGGGGGGGGGGGGGGGGGGGGGGGGGGGGGGGGGGGGGGGGGGGGGGGGGGGGGGGGGGGGGGGGGGGGGGGGGGGGGGGGGGGGGGGGGGGGGGGGGGGGGGGGGGGGGGGGGGGGGGGGGGGGGGGGGGGGGGGGGGGGGGGGGGGGGGGGGGGGGGGGGGGGGGGGGGGGGGGGGGGGGGGGGGGGGGGGGGGGGGGGGGGGGGGGGGGGGGGGGGGGGGGGGGGGGGGGGGGGGGGGGGGGGGGGGGGGGGGGGGGGGGGGGGGGGGGGGGGGGGGGGGGGGGGGGGGGGGGGGGGGGGGGGGGGGGGGGGGGGGGGGGGGGGGGGGGGGGGGGGGGGGGGGGGGGGGGGGGGGGGGGGGGGGGGGGGGGGGGGGGGGGGGGGGGGGGGGGGTTTTTTGTACACGTTAAGCTTGTTCTCCCAAAATTTCAAGCCGCGCCTTGTTATGCCGAAATTTTAAGCTAGCATCTATGTCTATCGTGCTGCGAAACTCCCGCCTCTTCAACCCGCGCCTTGTTACCCTAAAATTTTAAGATATCTCTTTGTCTCGTTGTGCTTCAAAAACTCCCTCCATCTCAACCCGCGCCTTGCTATCCCAAAATTACAGTGCGCGCAAAAACTCCCACCTCCTGCGAAATCACGACACGCGAAATGCCCTGATAGCCCTGAACCGAAAGAAACGCCTAGCTCAAATCGGTGGGGGTACTTTCATAACTTACCCCACATTTCGGACAAGCGTGTCCCTAAGCCATGGTTCCCCCTCCCATCCCCTCTGCCCCCCATTCGTACACCAAGGCGGCGAAAACCCGCGAAGCCCCACACCCTCCTCTGTCCGCCCACCCAGCTGAAGCCTCTTCCCCGATGACGTCGTCCACAGCAACACCTCGACGTCCCTCATCCACCGCACCGGATGAGGATTCGTCATCGATCTCGTCGTCCTGCCGATTCAGCCACCCCGTCCTCCACCTCCAAGGAGGTGCCCCGACATTCCCCTCGTCTTTTGTGCCACCTCCATTCCCACACCGCCATCTTCACCTGCACCACCGGAAGAGCAGCATCATCACCGATTCCTCGGATGAAGCTGAGGCCTAATCGGTGCCACCAAAGAGGATCTACACTAATCGCTGCATTTTCTTCTTGACTCGATCTCACGGTGCTGCCGGCGCTCGGTCCTGAGCCAACATGGCACGACTCCATTTACGGTGGCGTCACCGGCCACTTCCTCCACGACGTCGCTCCCTCGGTGGTGACATCCACATCAGTAGGAGCTGCTGCTGCATTGGCTCTCGCTCGCGCTGCTGCTCTGCTCTTGCTCTCGGTCCCCTGCCTGGTCTGCTCTTGCTCTTGCTTGCGCTGCTGCTGCATGAGCAGCAGATCCTGCTCTCGCTCGAGCCCTTGCAGCTGCTACCCAAGATGCTGCTACATGACTAGCCGCCCCAGCTCTCACACGCACTGCTGCTCCGAGCGCTGCTACTGCTGCTACTGCTTTTCTGCTAGTGCATTTAGTTTCGACAGTAAAATTCAGTTTTGACAGCAAAATTCAGTTTTGACAGTTCAATCCAGTTTCGACAGTTAAGTTCAGAGATGAACGGCTGATGTATTTTACAGCTAGCACTTTGTGGTTATGTATTTTACATCATCTATTGGAGATGCTATTAGAATTCCACTCAGGTTAACGTTGTCTCTGTTGTCCTGCTTCAGCCTCGCCGTCGTACAACTCACCGGAGCTGCTCCAACAATGAAACCCTCCATCACAGCGGAACAGTACCCCCGCTCCATCTCTAGACGCGTAAGATCTTCTTCCCCTCCTCCGACAGCCAAATCATCCAGAGCATCCTCACCGACCAACCCAATCATGCTGAGATCGACATGGCTTCGCCAAGGGGGGGGGGGGGGGGGGGGGGGGGGGGGGGGGGGGGGGGGGGGGGGGGGGGGGGGGGGGGGGGGGGGGGGGGGGGGGGGGGGGGGGGGGGGGGGGGGGGGGGGGGGGGGGGGGGGGGGGGGGGGGGGGGGGGGGGGGGGGGGGGGGGGGGGGGGGGGGGGGGGGGGGGGGGGGGGGGGGGGGGGGGGGGGGGGGGGGGGGGGGGGGGGGGGGGGGGGGGGGGGGGGGGGGGGGGGGGGGGGGGGGGGGGGGGGGGGGGGGGGGGGGGGGGGGGGGGGGGGGGGGGGGGGGGGGGGGGGGGGGGGGGGGGGGGGGGGGGGGGGGGGGGGGGGGGGGGGGGGGGGGGGGGGGGGGGGGGGGGGGGGGGGGGGGGGGGGGGGGGGGGGGGGGGGGGGGGGGGGGGGGGGGGGGGGGGGGGGGGGGGGGGGGGGGGGGGGGGGGGGGGGGGGGGGGGGGGGGGGGGGGGGGGGGGGGGGGGGGGGGGGGGGGGGGGGGGGGGGGGGGGGGGGGGGGGGGGGGGGGGGGGGGGGGGGGGGGGGGGGGGGGGGGGGGGGGGGGGGGGGGGGGGGGGGGGGGGGGGGGGGGGGGGGGGGGGGGGGGGGGGGGGGGGGGGGGGGGGGGGGGGGGGGGGGGGGGGGGGGGGGGGGGGGGGGGGGGGGGGGGGGGGGGGGGGGGGGGGGGGGGGGGGGGGGGGGGGGGGGGGGGGGGGGGGGGGGGGGGGGGGGGGGGGGGGGGGGGGGGGGGGGGGGGGGGGGGGGGGGGGGGGGGGGGGGGGGGGGGGGGGGGGGGGGGGGGGGGGGGGGGGGGGGGGGGGGGGGGGGGGGGGGGGGGGGGGGGGGGGGGGGGGGGGGGGGGGGGGGGGGGGGGGGGGGGGGGGGGGGGGGGGGGGGGGGGGGGGGGGGGGGGGGGGGGGGGGGGGGGGGGGGGGGGGGGGGGGGGGGGGGGGGGGGGGGGGGGGGGGGGGGGGGGGGGGGGGGGGGGGGGGGGGGGGGGGGGGGGGGGGGGGGGGGGGGGGGGGGGGGGGGGGGGGGGGGGGGGGGGGGGGGGGGGGGGGGGGGGGGGGGGGGGGGGGGGGGGGGGGGGGGGGGGGGGGGGGGGGGGGGGGGGGGGGGGGGGGGGGGGGGGGGGGGGGGGGGGGGGGGGGGGGGGGGGGGGGGGGGGGGGGGGGGGGGGGGGGGGGGGGGGGGGGGGGGGGGGGGGGGGGGGGGGGGGGGGGGGGGGGGGGGGGGGGGGGGGGGGGGGGGGGGGGGGGGGGGGGGGGGGGGGGGGGGGGGGGGGGGGGGGGGGGGGGGGGGGGGGGGGGGGGGGGGGGGGGGGGGGGGGGGGGGGGGGGGGGGGGGGGGGGGGGGGGGGGCAAAATTACTTCTGTTACATATATGTGTCAAAGAAAACCTTGTGTGGTTTGTCCCGCTCCTGCTGCGCTGTGGTCCACCCCAGCTCAGCTGCTCCAATGACGGACGGGTTCACCACAGCAGGGATCCGCCCTCCAGACTGTCTTTCGCCGCCTTAGATCTTCTTCCCCACCACCGGCAGCCACGATAACTGCATTACCATCATCAACTGAGCAGATGACCTTGAGGACTACACAGGTCCGCAAGAAAGGTTGCACTCTTTCATGTCTGCTTTCGTTATGCATCGCTTAATATGATGACATGCTACTTTATCATCCTGTTCACCGATTAGACTCCGAGTCAGGTCCAAACTAATGCTCAAACTTGAGTTTTTAAATGGTTGTGGGGTACATATTGGGGCAGCAATCAATACTATCTGTCTACTATCTGCTTAATCTCGGGTGTCTACTATGAGTTTCATGTTGGGTGGAAACAAACATTAAAGGAGCCATTATCTGTATTTTTTAACTGAAGCTATTATCTGCCTGCTATCATTGGTTTTGGGTCTATCCACAATTTGCTACCATCACTCTAGATTTGTGCATGCACTCCTTACATAATCTCACTATGTTTTATTCCTACGCATTTCAGTTATTGTACACAATGGTACTGAATATGTAGAGCAAAAGAGACGAGCCTTGCGTGGCAATAAAATTTCATGCAGATGTCGCTCCATGGTGGGTGCAAAAGCAACCCCCCTTCCCCCATTCCAGACTGTAATCAAGAGGAAGATAACTGTTCAGAGGGGGATTCAGAGGGAGCAGACCACTCCTATTTACCCCCTGAGGTCTTTTGCTCTAACTTGGCATGTTGATGTTGGTCATATCATGCATATGGTGCCTTGCATTGCTTACTTTATACATAAAATATGACATCTGCTTAGTTTAGACATGCATTGTGTGAATGCCATCTGTTTAGTTTCTATATCATATATGTGAATCATGCAATGCCATCTTGTTTAGCCAGGCATCATATATGTGAATTTTGCAATGCCATCCTGGTTAGCCAGTCATCTTATATGTGAATTATATCATGCCATACTTTTTTTATTACGTATTAAATTTGCCAACAATTTTAGTACATTCAATTAATCTTCCTGTGCATCAGCCATTCGACACGATCATGAAAAAATCTGGAGTGAAAACAAGGTCTTCAGAGCAGACAATGTTATCTGACGAAGCGCATGTCTTGCTGGTTACAGATAGCTCCTCAGAGGAGGATTCAGAGACAGATGACCAGTCGTATTCCCCCTCCCCCGAGGTGCATGCTCTAACTTGGCAGGGTTATATTGCTCATATCGTGCATATGTTGTCTTGCATTGGCATGTCATTTGCTTAGATTAGACATGCTTTGTGTGAATGCCACCTGTTTAGTGTCTAATTACCATATATGTGAATTTTGCAATGCCATCTTGTTACAAGACATTATATATGTGAATTATGTAATGATATCTTGTTGCAAGGCATTATGTATGTGAATTATGCAATGCCATGTTGTTTAGCCAAGTGTCATATATGTGAATTATATCATGCCATCCTTTTTTTTGTATTACTCATTCCATTTGTCAACAATGTTTGTATATTCAATTGCTCTTCCTGTGCATCAGCCATTTGAATTGGTGATGGAGAAATCTGGAGTGAAAACAAGGTCTTCAGAGCAGACAATGCTACCTGCTGAAGCAGATATCTTGCTGGTTACAGATAGCTCCTCAGAAGAGGACTCAGAGGCAGATGACCAGTCCTATTTTCCCCCTGAGGTGGATGCTCAAACTTGGCAGGGTTATATTACTCATATCATGCATATGTTATCTTGCAATGCTTAGTTTTTACATCATATACACAATATTGAATGCCATCTCCTTAGTTGACACATCATATATGCGATTGCCCTCTGCTCACTTGCTTAGTATATAAATCATATATTTGGATTATATCATGCCATGATGTTTACATAGACAACATGTATCTGAATTATGGCATGCCAACCCATTTTCTAAAGACATAATATAGTTATATCATCTCATCTTGTTTACATAGTCATCATATTTTGAAATATGTCATTCTATCCGTGAATTATATCATGCCATCATGTTTCCATCGACGGCATGTTTGTGAATTATGGCATGCCAACCACTTTAATAGACACATCGAATAGTTATATCATGTCATCTTGTTTACATAGTCATCATATTTTGAAGTATGTCATTCTATCCTATTTAGTTAGCCATCATATATGTGAAATTGTGTCATACTATCCTGTTTAATTAGCCATCATATATGTGAAATTATGTCATGCTATCCTGTTTGGTTAGACAACATAAATGTGAATTATTTCATGCCCTATTTTCTTCTCTACTATCCATTGCACCTGTCTATCTTACAATGCCTGTACATTCAATTACGGGGGGGGGGGGGGGGGGGGGGGGGGGGGGGGGGGGGGGGGGGGGGGGGGGGGGGGGGGGGGGGGGGGGGGGGGGGGGGGGGGGGGGGGGGGGGGGGGGGGGGGGGGGGGGGGGGGGGGGGGGGGGGGGGGGGGGGGGGGGGGGGGGGGGGGGGGGGGGGGGGGGGGGGGGGGGGGGGGGGGGGGGGGGGGGGGGGGGGGGGGGGGGGGGGGGGGGGGGGGGGGGGGGGGGGGGGGGGGGGGGGGGGGGGGGGGGGGGGGGGGGGGGGGGGGGGGGGGGGGGGGGGGGGGGGGGGGGGGGGGGGGGGGGGGGGGGGGGGGGGGGGGGGGGGGGGGGGGGGGGGGGGGGGGGGGGGGGGGGGGGGGGGGGGGGGGGGGGGGGGGGGGGGGGGGGGGGGGGGGGGGGGGGGGGGGGGGGGGGGGGGGGGGGGGGGGGGGGGGGGGGGGGGGGGGGGGGGGGGGGGGGGGGGGGGGGGGGGGGGGGGGGGGGGGGGGGGGGGGGGGGGGGGGGGGGGGGGGGGGGGGGGGGGGGGGGGGGGGGGGGGGGGGGGGGGGGGGGGGGGGGGGGGGGGGGGGGGGGGGGGGGGGGGGGGGGGGGGGGGGGGGGGGGGGGGGGGGGGGGGGGGGGGGGGGGGGGGGGGGGGGGGGGGGGGGGGGGGGGGGGGGGGGGGGGGGGGGGGGGGGGGGGGGGGGGGGGGGGGGGGGGGGGGGGGGGGGGGGGGGGGGGGGGGGGGGGGGGGGGGGGGGGGGGGGGGGGGGGGGGGGGGGGGGGGGGGGGGGGGGGGGGGGGGGGGGGGGGGGGGGGGGGGGGGGGGGGGGGGGGGGGGGGGGGGGGGGGGGGGGGGGGGGGGGGGGGGGGGGGGGGGGGGGGGGGGGGGGGGGGGGGGGGGGGGGGGGGGGGGGGGGGGGGGGGGGGGGGGGGGGGGGGGGGGGGGGGGGGGGGGGGGGGGGGGGGGGGGGGGGGGGGGGGGGGGGGGGGGGGGGGGGGGGGGGGGGGGGGGGGGGGGGGGGGGGGGGGGGGGGGGGGGGGTAAACTAGAATGATATAGACCATACAGTGACCATACTACATAGATATATGTTTGTTTCATGCTATTATCCTGTCCACCTTACTACTAAACTGGTTTACCAAAATGAGTTTCATATACAACATGGTAAAACCTGTGATCTGTCTGCTTGTTTCTCTTTTAGAATGCGGACAAAATATTGGAGAAGAGTACCCTGTTATGCAATGGTAAAGGAAGTAATGCAGATAAGGTTCAAGATAGTGAGACATCCCTGTTGGTCTCCAAGAAAGCTGATAAAAACTATATTGAAAACACTGAGACAACCCGAAAGTCCTGTCTTGATGTAGTGTTCGAGTTACTGGCCACTACTGTTGGCACCAGCTCTTCGAACTCCCTGCCTGAATCAGTTTGTCTTCTTGAGTCTCAACTTCAAGTTGAAAGACATCGATCAGATGTGCTGCGACAGGAAGCCGAAGGACTGAGGAAGTCCCTGCAGAATTCAGATGCATACTTTCTGGTGCAACAGCAATCGCTGGAGGATTTAAGCGCCAAACAATAGAAAGCTAGTAAGCTTGCTAAGCGTCTTGCCAGCATGGTGGATACCCAGGATATTGTTTCTCGAGCTCTTGTGAAGTGGTTTCAGTGCTGGAGTTCTCAGATCAGGTTCCGTAGCTATGGTTCATACTCCTTTGCTCTTGCATCACTGTATTTACTCATATCAACTAATTTCAAATTTGAAGGATGCAATTGAAACTCCAATGGCGAAATAGGTATGTTTTAAACCTGTTTGTTTAACGTGTTTGCTATTGTAACTTGCTCTATGTTGATTTCAGTTTCAATTGAGGGGGGGGGGGGGGGGGGGGGGGGGGGGGGGGGGGGGGGGGGGGGGGGGGGGGGGGGGGGGGGGGGGGGGGGGGGGGGGGGGGGGGGGGGGGGGGGGGGGGGGGGGGGGGGGGGGGGGGGGGGGGGGGGGGGGGGGGGGGGGGGGGGGGGGGGGGGGGGGGGGGGGGGGGGGGGGGGGGGGGGGGGGGGGGGGGGGGGGGGGGGGGGGGGGGGGGGGGGGGGGGGGGGGGGGGGGGGGGGGGGGGGGGGGGGGGGGGGGGGGGGGGGGGGGGGGGGGGGGGGGGGGGGGGGGGGGGGGGGGGGGGGGGGGGGGGGGGGGGGGGGGGGGGGGGGGGGGGGGGGGGGGGGGGGGGGGGGGGGGGGGGGGGGGGGGGGGGGGGGGGGGGGGGGGGGGGGGGGGGGGGGGGGGGGGGGGGGGGGGGGGGGGGGGGGGGGGGGGGGGGGGTGCTGCGGCGTTTATTTGCACTGGTCGCCAACTTTGACAACCAGTGTGTGTAATATGCTGCTTTGTTCCCCATATTTGCACTGGTGGCGAACTTTGATGCTGAGTGGATGTAATATGTGTAATAGTCATGATAGCCTAGCGTAAGTTGCTTGCTTATTTATTTCCTTGTTGTCTTGTTTATTTGTTTGCTTGTAGTCAGTGCAGTTCTTTTTCCGCGGTTTGCTAGTGGCCGCAATAACCTATTTTTTAAAACTAGGCCACAATAACCATGGGCTACATATTTACTATAGTGACCATGGGCCTCCTACGGGCCATAGAAACAATGGGCCTTCTGCGGGCCGTAGAAACAATGGGCCTTCTACGGGCCGTAGAAACAATGGGCCTTCTTTGGGCTGTAGCATCAATGGGCCTTCTATGGGCCGTATGATCGATTGGCCAAACATGGGCCAATAACGGACCGCATTATGGGCCGTAAACGGGCTAGAGTTGGAATCGTCTGTTCATGGGCCGACCATAACGGGCCATCGTTAATCGGCCGTATTTGATGACGCTATGAAAACGGCCCAACGGATTAACGGGCCACAAATGGGCCGACTTTAACCATGGGCTGAATTTGGCCCACAACCGGAACAGGCCAGTAACGGACCGTAAGTAATCGAATGCTGCAAATTAGCCCAAGAATAAATGGGCCCTGAGAAGGCTGAAAGATAACACGAGCTGGAAACGGCCCAATGGAATAATGGGCCGTTAATGGGTATAAAGCGATACACTGTTCATTACGGGCCAGTTTCACCACGGTCCGTTAATGGGCCAAGAGTTACAAAGGGCCTCATATGGGCCAAAAGACGTCATGGGCCATACATGGGCTGGAAGTTACAATGGGCTGGAATCATATTGGACGGCCCAGATGACGCTACTGGGCCTAATTCGGATAGGCCGTAACGGGCCGTGAGTTAGCGGGCTGTAAATGGGCTATATGCGAACATGCCGTTAACAGGCTTTCCATGGGCCAGCCCGCTACCTTTTAACCAAGTCAAACGGGCCGGCCTTTTCACTGGAATGGGCCTCTATTGGGCCGTGCCATGTGTCGACGTATCATAGGCACCTCCGGTCCAATGAGTGGAGGACATCTGCCCCAACGGTGAGCCGACACGTGGTTCCTCTGGCCATTGAGAATTTTACACGTGGAAAATCCCCATTGGTCCGGGCTATTAACGGGTTATCGGATTCAAACCGGAACCCGATAGCTTAACGGCAACCCGTTACGGTGGATGCCATGTGTCGGTTACCCTTGACGAAAGCACTTCCATGATGCGTCATTTATCATCATGGAAGTGGACACTTCCGTGATGATAATTTTGGTAATGTCATGGAACACTTCTACGACAGCACAGGTATGACTATCTTGATTCTGTCATAAAATCGTCATGGATGTACATGCATGACAGAAAATGTGACCTACTGTGACAAACACGTATCATCACGGAAGTGTATTTTTTTTTGTAGTGAGAGGGCCCAAAGAATATCTCTCCATCATCGGAGGGGCAAATCTTAATCTTGAGATATCTAGTTCCTTGTCACACTTTTCCATGAACCCGTAAGCCGCCGTAATAGCCACCCAGTTATGGATGATGTTTAACAAACCCCAGAGTTCATGAAGCAAGCATGAAGAAACTCGATACTCTCATGGTCTAAGGAATCATGCAAACATTAACTTTCTCTGTGTTATTAACCATTAACTTGTGACAAATGTATCTCATAGCATAACATCAATCGGGTAGATTCAACACAAGTGTTCTTCTAACCTTGTGCCCTCAAAGTTGTCGGCATAGTCATGCCCCCCCCCCCCCCCCCCCCCCCCCCCCCCCCCCCCCCCCCCCCCCCCCCCCCCCCCCCCCCCCCCCCCCCCCCCCCCCCCCCCCCCCCCCCCCCCCCCCCCCCCCCCCCCCCCCCCCCCCCCCCCCCCCCCCCCCCCCCCCCCCCCCCCCCCCCCCCCCCCCCCCCCCCCCCCCCCCCCCCCCCCCCCCCCCCCCCCCCCCCCCCCCCCCCCCCCCCCCCCCCCCCCCCCCCCCCCCCCCCCCCCCCCCCCCCCCCCCCCCCCCCCCCCCCCCCCCCCCCCCCCCCCCCCCCCCCCCCCCCCCCCCCCCCCCCCCCCCCCCCCCCCCCCCCCCCCCCCCCCCCCCCCCCCCCCCCCCCCCCCCCCCCCCCCCCCCCCCCCCCCCCCCCCCCCCCCCCCCCCCCCCCCCCCCCCCCCCCCCCCCCCCCCCCCCCCCCCCCCCCCCCCCCCCCCCCCCCTGAAGCTGCAACATATTCCGCCTCCATCGTAGAATCCGCCATAGTCTTTTGTTTGGAACTTTTCCAATCAACTGCGCCACCGTTCAATATGAAAACATAGCCTAATTGAGATTTGAAGTCATCTGGGTCAGTCATGAAGCCTGCATTAGTGTAACCACTTACAATGAGCTCTTCATCACCTCCGTACACAAGGAGTAAATCCTTGGTTCTTCTGAGGTACCTAAGAATGTTTTTGACTGTGGCCCAGTGTTCCAAACCAGGATCACTTTGGTACCGGCTGCTAACACTTAGCGCATAGGAAACATCCAGTCTTGTACATAGCATGGCATACATAATGGAACCAACTGCCGAAGCATATGGAATATCATTCATTTGTACTCGCTCATCGAGAGTCCGAGGACACTGATTCTTGCAAAGCACTGTGCCAGGTGACATGGGGAGTAGGCCTTTCTTGGAGTTCTTCATGTGAACCTTTTCAACACCTTGTCAATGTACGTTCTTTGGCTGAGCGCTATCAGGCGTTTTGATCTATCTCTTTAGATTCTGATGCCCAATACATATGCCGCTTCGCCTAAGTCTTTCATTGAAAAACTCTTTTTCAATGAGTCTTTTATTTCGCTAAGGAAATTCACGTCATTTCCAATCAACAATATGTCATCCACATATAAGATTAGAAATGCTTTTGCGCTCCCACTAAACTTCTTGTAAACACAAGATTCTTCGTCATTCCTGATGAAGCCAAACTGTTTGACCACTTCATCAAAACGAATGTTCCAGCTCCTTGATGCTTGCTTCAAACCATAAATGGCCTTCTGAAGCTTGCATACCTTTTTAGCATCCTTATGAACGACAAAATCTTCAGGCAGTATCATGTATACATCCTCTTTGAGATTTCCATTTAGGAAAGCCATTTTGACGTCCATCTGCCATATTTCATAATCGAAATAAGCAACAATTGCTAGTAATATCCGAACAGACCTAAGCATAGCTACGGGCGAGAAAGTCTCGTCGTAGTCCACTCCTGGAACTTGCGTGAACCCTTTCGCGACAAGTCTAGCTTTGTGGATAGTAATGTTACCATCCGCGTCCATCTTTCTTTTGAAAATCCATTTACAACCAATGGGTTTGACGCCTTCTGGAAGTTCTTCCAAGTTCCAAACTTCGTTTTAGTACATGGATTCCATTTCAGATTTCATGGCTTTGTGCCATTCCCTTGAGCTGGGCCCCACCATCGCTTCCTTGTAGTGCGCAGGTTCATCATCTTCAAGGATGAAGATTTCATTATGAAACCACTCAGGTGGCTGGACAACCCTACCTGATCTGCGCGGTTTAGTGACAACATTGTCTGAAGTTTCCGCATCACATGCGACAACTCTCGGTTCGGTTGTAGGGATAATTTGCGGAACTACTTCCAGTTCCTTAGCCATATCAACGGTCACCGAAGATTCACTAATATCATTAAGTTGTACTGTCCTCCCACTTGGTTCTTTAGCGAGAAATTCTTTCTTGAGAAAGTGTCCAAGTTTTGCGACAAACACTTTGCCCTCGGACTGGTGGTAGAAGGAATACCCAATGGTGTTTTTGGGATAACCTACAAAGTAACATTTGTTTGATCTGGGATCGAGTTTGCTTGGTTGTAAGCGCTTTATGTATGCCTCACAACCCCAAATTTGGAGATGCGACACACAAGGTTTCTTCCCATGCCACATCTCATGTGGTGTCGTCTCAACAGACTTAGACGGTGCTTTGTTTAGTGTGTGAGCGGCAGTTTCCAGTGCGTGACCCCAAAAAGATATCGGCAGATCTGTAAGAGACATCATTGACCTTACCATGTCTAACAAGGTTTGGTTACGTCTTTCCGATACTCCATTTCTCCGTGGAGTTCTAGGAGGCATAAGTTGTGAAACGATTCCATGGTCACTCACATGTTGGCTAAACTCATGACTAAGACATTCGCCCCCATGATCTGACCGCAGAAACTTAATCCTTTTGTTACGATGATTTTCTACCTCATTCTGAAATTCTTTGAACTTTTCAAATGTTTCCGACTTATGCTTCATTAAGTAGATATAACCATACCAACTTAAATCATCAGTAAAAGTCATGAAGTAGAAATACCCACCCCATGCGGCTGTGCTCATTGGACCACATACATCACTATATATTATTTCCAATAATTCACCCGCCCATTCAGGATGACCCGTGAACGGTGTCTTGGTCATTTTCCCCAGCAGACAAGCTTCACATGTGTCAAATGATTCAAAATCAAAGGACGGTAAAACTCCATCTTTATGGAGTCTTTGCATGCATTTCTTTCCAATGTGGCCAAGGCGACAGTGCCACAAGTATGTGGTGGTGGTATCAGCCTTCTTAAGGCATTTAGCATTTATGTTAAAGACATCATTTCCACATTCAAGATTTAGTATGAAAAGGCCCCCAACAATGGGTGCAAATCCATAAAACATATCCTTACAATAAAGTGAACAACCATTGTTCTTAGACTTGTAGGAATACCCATCGTGTATCAGACATGATCCAGAGATAATGTTTTTACACAATGCTGGAACAAAATAACAATTACTTAGTTCTAAGATAAATCCTGAAGGGAGATGTAGAGGCATGATGCCGATGGCTTGAGCGGCGACTCCAACACTGTTCCCGACGCGCATCATGACCTCATTCTTTGCCAGCTTGCGCACTCTCAGAAGTCCCTGTATTGAGTTGCAAATGTGAGCAACCGATCCGGTATCAAATACCCAAGACTTAGAATTTTCACTAGCAAGCAAAACGTCAATGACATTAACATGTATAACAGTTATGCCTTTTCCGGTCTTTCCAGACTTCTTATCTGCCAGGTACTTCTTGTAGTTTCTCTTCCAGTGTCCTGTGCCCTTGTAGTAGAAGCACTCAGTTTCATTCTTTGCTCCGCCCTTAGACTTGGTATGGGAGCTGGTCGTACCAGTGCCCTTGCCTTTCTTGGACTTGCCCTTCTTTTTGAAACTGGCGGTTTTGTTCACAAGCAATACTTGCTTGCGATTTTTCCGCAGTCCTGCTTCTGCAGTTTTTAGCATAGCGAGCAACTCGGTCGGTGACTTGTTCATCCTATTCATGTTGTAGTTCATGATAAAACCGTCGTAAGACGGGGGGAGTGAAGCAATCAACATGGTTGACATGAGTTTTGATGGAATTGGAAATTCCAGGGCTTTAAGCCTCTCAGTGTAGCCAATCAAATTGACCACGTGTTCGCCAACTGAACCTCCTTCAGCCATCTTACACTCAAGCATTGCCTTTGCAGTTTCAAAAACTTCAGACTCGGTAGTGCTCTTATAGAGTGCATCCAAATCCCGGATCATATCACGGGGGGACTTGAGTTCAAGCTGTCTTTGAAGCTCTGAACTCATGCAAGTTAGCATGAGGCACTGCACCACAGTGTTATCTTCACTTTTAGAGGCCCAGGCATTTTTCTCATCTACCGTAGCTGTTTCTGGTGGCTCTTTTGGAAGTGGTGTGTCAAGTACATACTATTTCTTAGCACTCCTAAGGACTAGCCTCAGGGTATGCACCCAGTCCGCATAGTTTCCTCCATTTGCAGCTAACTTCTCTTTCTCTATCAGCGGGCCTAAGCTGAACGGGGTGTTGGGAGCCATTTGATCTACAATGGTAAACACGAGTTTCACTTAGACTTTGTTCATAATTAGTTTACACTAGTGAATAAACAATTTTATTCTAAAGTGCGCTCCCACTCAAATCAATATCTCCCATAATTGATTTTGAGTGATTCAAGATCCAAATTTCAATTCAACGCCAAGGATGCATCCATCTCAAGTGACGAGAATTTCATTTGGTAGGCCAACCTGCCAATCACATCTCTATGTGACTCTTGTTCATCTTTCGATGGGCGTGTTCCGAGCTCAGGACGATCCTCCGGAATGTCAAGACAACCAAGTGATCTTGCTGCGAGGTCTCAAACTCACCCGCCTCACACTTCTCTAATCGTTTGTACCCATGCATCCATGTGATACCCCGAAGAGATAGGTACCGTGACGGTGCTACACTTGGGAGAACACTAACTACTTGATATTTTAAGTGAGAGATCACCCTAATAAAAAGCGACTACCGCGCAATTAAAAAGGGTGCATCATAAGGGATGAACATCTCAGGCAATTCATAATAGCATGATATGGTATAGCCCTTTCTGACGAAGAAGTCTTTTATTTCTTCGTCTTCGGCATTTGCATCGGTCTCCACCTTCGTGAAGATTGCCACCACCTTGTCGATGCACCAGATAATATTGCTATCTCTATAGCTAATAAAATCAGTGTATTACATAAGGTTGACACGCAGGTCATTAAACTGACAATCATATGGCTCCAGCCATCATGTCGAATCATGACACGTAGGTCATGTTAATAATTTACATCATATAGTCATCTCATACATAATCAAATTGAATATGAGCACTGCTATACCACATCCTATGTCATCCTGCAAAACCAAGTTAGACGCCTCTAATCGGTTTATGCAAAATTTTATTTTACGTGGCTTCTAAGCTTTTGACTTAAACCGCAGCTACCAACGTTTATCATCAAGTATGATTATTCAAGTCGCTAGATTAACTTTCCGGGGCGTATGAAACACGAGATAAAAAAATCTCGAGCCCTATATTGAACTTCGTCATACGCATGATCCCCGTTCAGATCATATCTGCATTGCCCTTCAGTCTACAAAACATTCATATTTCTTAACTACGGTGGAACCCAAAGAACTGAAGCACTTCGTTGATCTATCAACCAGCATACTCAGGAGCAACATGGAAGGATCACGGATTGCCAGAACTTTGTAGCAAAATTCCACCATGCCGTCAAGATCAGAACTATGCAGATTCAAGGGAAGCAATAAGAACATCGGGTAATAGATTTCATCTACTACCCGCACAAATAATTTTCAGCAATAAAACTCATTTACTACAAAATTATATTGTGCAACACCCATACATCTCATGTATTCTAGATCGTAACCTACATCTACGCATAGCACGGCTCTGATGCCACTGTAATTACCCGGCGAGGGAGAAGGAGAGATCAGAGATGCCCTCCTCGTGGCCCTCGAGCTCGACGACGAGGGAGAGGTCCACCGAGGACCAGACGCGGAGGAGCTTGACGACGAAGGCGGAGGCGAGGAGGCGGCCGTCCGGGGAGAACTTGATGGCGGAGACAACGCAGTGGTGCCCGACGAGGGTAGTGCAGAGGGCGTACCCCAGGGAGAGGCCGGGGTCTCGTCTGCATCCGGCGCCGCCATTGCCACGAACTAGAAAGAAGAAGGGTTTGGGGGTTTTGCAATTTCGGAAGGGGCCAAGCTCCTCCCTTTTGGCGAAGCTGCGGTGCGGTGCGATGGTCTGTTGAGTTGGGGAACCACAGTGAGGGACGCGTGCCAAAGCTCTGGAGTTTCAATGGGCTTTAGACGGCTATGGTGGTATGGACTGGGCTTCAGTTTTCTATTGGTGGCAGTCCTGTGAGTTCTCTTTAGCGACTTTAGATGGCCCAATTCATTTGTTTTACCAACTGCACAGCAGAGCATACTTTTTTCCGAATATGCACGAATGTGCATACTATATTATAAAGAAGGAAATGGGGTGAAGATCCCCTCCACGATAGTGTTACAAGATTTTTACATGTACACCATCACCACCTCCACTCTCTACTCCTATGCTAACTTGCCGCACGAGCCCACCCTTCCACATGTTAAAGAATGCACTAAGGTCTCCTTTTAGTAATCCTGCTTGCTTCCAAGTGCGCCCCTCCTCCGTGATCCTGAGGATGACATAGTTCTTCGATGGTGTAGCTCCCTCGAACACAATTGCATTGTGATGCATCCAAATCTCCCACAAGACTAGAATGAAGAAATCATTGATTATCCTCTTGTGTTTCCCACTAGTTCCCTTGCTTGTGCACCATTCCGAGAGACTGTCCTGTACTGCTGGCATCCAATCTAGCTCTCCCAATGAATGGAGTACTGTGGCCCAAATCTGACGCGCAAACACGCAGTGGAGTAGGAGGTGGCCTATGCTTTCTTCCTCCTGGTTGCATAGTGGGCACTGCTCCTGATGGTCCAGTCCTCTCAGCGCTAGGCGGCCGGAAGTTCGGCATCTATTTTGCATGGCGAGGTAGGCACAGAAACAACAATGAAGCGGGGCTCTAGCTTTCCATGTGAACTCCGCATCTGGGGCTACCTCTCTACCCTAATACTTAGGCTAATCTTGTGGAAAAGATGCCACTTGCCTCCCAAGACCAAAAGACCTCATCATGTTTTGTCTGTTCGAGCTCCACTCTGGTACTCCATGTCCACAAGGTGAGGTATTCATTTAGAGTAGTTGTACTCACTTCTGGTCCGACGTCTCGTGCCCAAGCAGCCTCCTGAAGCACCCTGGCGACCGTGCAGGTGGATCGCACCCGGTTCCGCACCCGAGCATAAATGGTGGGTGCTAGGTCAGCTACCCTAGATCCACCCAACTACCTATCCTCCCAAAATAAGGTGTTCTGACCGTTGCCAACTATCGATCTTGAAGCAGCGCTGACCAGCTGTCGTGCCGCTGCCGGGACCTTAATTTGGAATTCAGCCTAAGGCCGTTCCCTGTCGGATTTCTGTAGCCACCACTATCGGGCTTGCACTATGGTGTTGAGCCACTTAAGATTGGGAATGTCTAGGCATCCCGCCCATTTTGGCGAACAAACTTTCTCCCAAGCTACGACATAATGACCACCAGCAGCATTAGTCTCGACGCACCACAGGTAGGCGCGACAAATTTTGTTCATAGATGCAATTGTCTTCTTCGGCAAGTCAAGGGCGGGCATTGCATGTAGGGGAATCACAGAGAGAACCGATTATATCAGCAGTAGCCTCCCACTCTTGGGCATTTTAGTTGCTTTACATCCAGGTAGCGCTCCGGCTAGCTGGTCCATGAGGCCCGTGAGTTGTATAGCCGATTTCTTTCAAAGGGTTAAGTGAAGGCCCAGATACTTGCATGGAAAGGATCCACCTAGGGCATCCAGGTCCACCCTATCCATGGTCTCTGCCGAGCATCGGATCGGGTAAGCTGCACTTTTGGTCAGGTTGACACGGAGCCCCGAGGCCTCGCCGAAGATCTTTAGGAGAGACACACAAGTGGTCATGTCTAGCTCATTTGGTTTGGCGACATCATCCATGAACATTGACAGCCGGTGCCTCAACCCAGATCTTGCTAGAGGGGCTAGGAGTCCCCTTGCTGTTGCGAGCTCAAAAAATTGCTGGAGTGGCTCCATGATCATAATAAATAGCATAGGGGATACCGGATCTCCTTGCCTTAGTCCTATTGCGATTATGGATCGGCCTTTCGGGTGTTCCATTCACCATGATCCGCGTACAGGATGTAGATAGCAGCCCATATATCTAGTCCAACCAGCGAACACCAAAGCCCATAGCCCAAAGTACTTCCACTAGAAACGGCCATTGCACCGAGTCGAACACTTTTGAGATATCCAATTTAAGCATGATAGCTGAGTCCCGAAGGGCGTGTAGCCTCCGCGCTGTGCATTGCACAAGTGTGGAGTTATTATGGATAGAGCACCCTTTGACGAAAGCACTTTGATGATTTCTTACTAGGAAGGGAAGCTCCACCGCAAGTCTAGTAGACAAGATCTTGTCAAAGATTTTGATTGCCCCATGCACCAAACTAACCGGCCTGAAATCTTTGATGTCCACGGCTCCATCCTTCTTTGGCAGTAGAGTCACGATTGCTAGGGTTCAAGCAGAGCATACTTGATACCACTATGTACATGTACATGCAGAGCTTTTTCCCCCTCTCTAGGGTTCCTCTCCTCATGGCGGCGATGACCTACGTAGAGATCATGTTTTGGTGACCTTGATCCTCCATTTCCTCAACTGCTTGGACTGACTAAGGGGCAATCCTGGATCGCTTCCCGGTCTTGGCTTTGAGTTTCTGCAGATCAAGGGAGACTAGGGTTGGGTGGCCCGTTGAACTGTTTGATAGGAATCATGGATTTGGTGCGTCCATCTCGGGGAAATCTGATCAGATCGAGCTAGAGGCAATGATGAAGAAATTGGCGCTTTGGGGGGAGGACTTGGTTGACGCATTCTTCGAGCAGGAGGAAGCGCCACCGCCTGAGGTGACACGATGGATGGCAGTAGTGTGGGTGGATGTGGATAAACCCTATGTTGGAACTATCGTGGATTCGGCAAAGCTACGATAGTCAAAGAGGTTCAAGATCTTGTTAATAATTTGCCCCTTCAGTGTTGTGCCTAGTGGAAACTCAGTTATGGAAAACCCAAATAGAAAACTTGCAAGATTTTTTGGTTATGATAATTGTTATGCTCTCTGAAGTGATTAGGCAATTCATGAAGAGATTTTCTAGAACCTTTTATTTGTATATTCTTTTATTGGTAGCTTCCTGGCTGACTTGAAGATAATCCCATCACATGCCCAGGACCCAGTGTGGGAGCTCACTAGACTAGACCTATTTGTCCTACATGGATCCCTCACCCTAGCACATGACGAAATAAAATGTTGATGCAGTTGTTTCTAGGTCTAAGAACCGAGGGGTGATGACCGCTATCTATTGCAAGTTTGGCGCATATCAGTGATCTTCAATGCTTGCTTGTCCAAGTATTTCTTACCCTGCTACCTTCAAAGCCTTGGTATGTAGAGAAGCTCTTGCCCTCATAGCAGACTTGCAGCTAAAACACTACATCATTGCATAGGATTGTCAGGAAGTGGTTGATACGTCTCCAACATATCTATAATTTTTTTATTGTTCCATGCTATTATATTTTCTATCTTGGATGTTTTATATGCATTTATATACTATTTTATATCATTTTTTGGGACTAACCTATTAACCTAGTGCCCAGTGCCAGTTGCTGTTTTTTCCTTGTTTTTGACTTTTACAGAAAATCAATACCAAACGTAGTCCAAACGGAATAAAACTTTACGACAATTTTTCTTGGACCAGAAGAAACCCACGAGACTTGGAGAGGAGGCCACAAGCCTCCTGGCTGTGCCTCAGGGGGGTGGGCCCTCAGGGCTTATGGGCCCCTCGGGACTCCCCTAACCCTAATCCCAGCACTATAAATTCTCAAATATTCCCCCTATACCAGAGGGCACACCAAAAATAATTTTCCGCCGCTGCAAGCTTCTGTTCTCATGAGATCCCATCTTGGAGCCTTTTCCGGCACTCCGCCGGAGAGGGATTCGATCACGGAGGGCCTCTACACCAACCTTGTTGCCCTTCCGATGATGTGTGAGTAGTTTACCACAGACCTACGGGTCCATATCTAGTAGCTAGATGGCTTCTTCTCTCTCTTTGATCTTCAATACAATGTTCTCCTCGATGTACTTGGAGATCTATTCGATGTAATCTTCTTTTGCGGTGCATTTGTTGAGATCTGATGAATTGTGGATTTATGATCAGATTATTTATGAATATTATTTGAGTCTTCTCTGAACTCTTTTATGCATGATTAAGATAGCTTTGTATTTCTCCCCGATCTATCGATTTGGTTTGGCCAACTAAATTGGTTTTTCTTGCAATGGGAGAGGTGCTTTGTGATGGGTTCAATCTTGCAGTGTCCTCACCCAGTGACAGAAGGGGTGTAAGTGCATCTAGTGCCCCTTAGTGATTTTGGTGTATTGAAGACTTATAGGCCCCCCCCCCCCCCCCCCCCCCCCCCCCCCCCCCCCCCCCCCCCCCCCCCCCCCCCCCCCCCCCCCCCCCCCCCCCCCCCCCCCCCCCCCCCCCCCCCCCCCCCCCCCCCCCCCCCCCCCCCCCCCCCCCCCCCCCCCCCCCCCCCCCCCCCCCCCCCCCCCCCCCCCCCCCCCCCCCCCCCCCCCCCCCCCCCCCCCCCCCCCCCCCCCCCCCCCCCCCCCCCCCCCCCCCCCCCCCCCCCCCCCCCCCCCCCCCCCCCCCCCCCCCCCCCCCCCCCCCCCCCCCCCCCCCCCCCCCCCCCCCCCCCCCCCCCCCCCCCCCCCCCCCCCCCCCCCCCCCCCCCCCCTCCGAAAAGGATAACCATATGCCCGTAGCCCCCGAGACTGAAAGCAGTTGGTATACAACTGATTTAAGGATTGTTGTATAACCAGGTCCTTACCGAGAAGAATGCCCTGCTAGCCCAAGAGCTGGAGCAGTGTCGGGCGCAGCTAAATGCTGCTACCACCGAACTGGAAAACTTCAAGAAGGCGTCTTCTGGTAACATTCCCCTCCATCGAGGAACGATAATTGTATACCAACTGTACTAATATTGTTGCTGATTGCATAATAGGATCGCCCGATCAACTTGAGGAGAAGTTCAAGATCGCCCAAGAGGGGGAAAAACAGGCGAAAAGGCTATGCGCCGCAGGCGAGCGTGTGCTGACCCGGGTCAGAGGGGAGAAAAACAAGCTACAGGATTCCAACACCACCTTGGGCAAAGAATTGAAAGATGTGCAAGCCCAGCTAGCTGACTCCGTGAAGGAGAACAGGAAGTTGCGGGGCGGTATATTCAGTATGTGTCTGAACTACTTTGAGAGTAGTTCGGAGATAAATGGAACTGATATAATTATGATTGCAGGTATATTGACGGGCTGTCCTGACGAGGAGGTGCCCGGATCATCAAATGATCTGCTGCAAAGGCTGTCGCAAGTGCACGAGCAGGCTCAGCTGGCAATGCGGAGTGTTGCCAAGGCCCTATAGCCATCTGCCTCCCCTCCAGGAAGTATGGAGGAGCTTGTAGAGCTGTTCAAGGGAGCACGGCGGCGTATCCGACTATGGAAGATATCGGCCTGCCGAGAAGGTGCGCGAGAGGCCTGGGCCATGGTGAAATGCGATATACCAAGCTGGATCCTAATCACATGGCCCATGTGGTAGCTTGAGAGGGGTTGAGCGGAATCGATAGACACAACGCAAGACAAAGGATTTAGACAGCTTCGGGCCCCGGGAAACATCATCCGGTAATAACCCTACATGCTGTTTGAGGCTAGGTCTCACTATGATCACGAGGGAGTCACCAGTAAACCGGCTCTTTGTGTCTAGCCCTAGAGATTATTGCTTGTTGCTTGTAGCTTGTCCCTCTTTGGGGAGCCCTGCCCCTCCTTATATATGTTGAAGGGGCGGGTTACATGTGGAGTCCTATTAGGATTAGGACTAGTCTACCTTCTAATACAAACCGGATACAAGTCCGGGTCTTAACTCCTTATAAGGTAAATATTCCTTATGTCTTTCCTTGTAAACCGGCCCACCATAGTATGAACCAGCCTTCATGAACCGCCCGTTGGGCCACCGGGTCTTGTCGCGCCTCTGGCCCGCCTGCCGGATTACCAATGAATCGTAAACCGCCAGGTCCAAACGGGTCGCCAGTGAATCGTCAAGTCTCAGCCGGGTCTCAAGTAAACCGCCAAGTCTGGCCGGGTTATACTTCCGGTCGGTTTACGCCGCGGGGTATATCCCCGACAGTTGGTGAATACAAGGCCGACCCTTCGTCGAAGAGGTATGGATTTAAAGGTATGCTTTGGCAGTCGTACCCAACCATTATTGTTATGTTGGTCCTGTATCAGGAAAAAGGTTCGCCGGACTATGTCCGGGGATTCGGCCGGTCGCACTCCCAACAACCGGGATTTAGATCCCACCGGAGAGGCGGGGGCCGGTATGGGGACAACGCCGGACTGTCCTTCGGCCGAGGGTTCGGAAGACATGCCTGTTACCAACTCGGAAGTAGAGAGCGCCATGAATCATCGGCGCTGCCGGGCTGTCCTACGAGACCCCAAGTTCTCGAAAGAGGCATTCAATGCCTTCAGCTCGGCTGAGGCATACATCCGAGCTGCTCGAGATGGGCTTAGAAAAGCCACAAAGCAACATTTCCCCCCCCCCCCCCCCCCCCCCCCCCCCCCCCCCCCCCCCCCCCCCCCCCCCCCCCCCCCCCCCCCCCCCCCCCCCCCCCCCCCCCCCCCCCCCCCCCCCCCCCCCCCCCCCCCCCCCCCCCCCCCCCCCCCCCCCCCCCCCCCCCCCCCCCCCCCCCCCCCCCCCCCCCCCCCCCCCCCCCCCCCCCCCCCCCCCCCCCCCCCCCCCCCCCCCCCCCCCCCCCCCCCCCCCCCCCCCCCCCCCCCCCCCCCCCCCCCCCCCCCCCCCCCCCCCCCCCCCCCCCCCCCCCCCCCCCCCCCCCCCCCCCCCCCCCCCCCCCCCCCCCCCCCCCCCCCCCCCCCCCCCCCCCCCCCCCCCCCCCCCCCCCCCCCCCCCCCCCCCCCCCCCCCCCCCCCCCCCCCCCCCCCCCCCCCCCCCCCCCCCCCCCCCCCCCCCCCCCCCCCCCCCCCCCCCCCCCCCCCCCCCCCCCCCCCCCCCCCCCCCCCCCCCCCCCCCCCCCCCCCCCCCCCCCCCCCCCCCCCCCCCCCCCCCCCCCCCCCCCCCCCCCCCCCCCCCCCCCCCCCCCCCCCCCCCCCCCCCCCCCCCCCCCCCCCCCCCCCCCCCCCCCCCCCCCCCCCCCCCCCCCCCCCCCCCCCCCCCCCCCCCCCCCCCCCCCCCCCCCCCCCCCCCCCCCCCCCCCCCCCCCCCCCCCCCCCCCCCCCCCCCCCCCCCCCCCCCCCCCCCCCCCCCCCCCCCCCCCCCCCCCCCCCCCCCCCCCCCCCCCCCCCCCCCCCCCCCCCCCCCCCCCCCCCCCCCCCCCCCCCCCCCCCCCCCCCCCCCCCCCCCCCCCCCCCCCCCCCCCCCCCCCCCCCCCCCCCCCCCCCCCCCCCCCCCCCCCCCCCCCCCCCCCCCCCCCCCCCCCCCCCCCCCCCCCCCCCCCCCCCCCCCCCCCCCCCCCCCCCCCCCCCCCCCCCCCCCCCCCCCCCCCCCCCCCCCCCCCCCCCCCCCCCCCCCCCCCCCCCCCCCCCCCCCCCCCCCCCCCCCCCCCCCCCCCCCCCCCCCCCCCCCCCCCCCCCCCCCCCCCCCCCCCCCCCCCCCCCCCCCCCCCCCCCCCCCCCCCCCCCCCCCCCCCCCCCCCCCCCCCCCCCCCCCCCCCCCCCCCCCCCCCCCCCCCCCCCCCCCCCCCCCCCCCCCCCCCCCCCCCCCCCCCCCCCCCCCCCCCCCCCCCCCCCCCCCCCCCCCCCCCCCCCCCCCCCCCCCCCCCCCCCCCCCCCCCCCCCCCCCCCCCCCCCCCCCCCCCCCCCCCCCCCCCCCCCCCCCCCCCCCCCCCCCCCCCCCCCCCCCCCCCCCCCCCCCCCCCCCCCCCCCCCCCCCCCCCCCCCCCCCCCCCCCCCCCCCCCCCCCCCCCCCCCCCCCCCCCCCCCCCCCCCCCCCCCCCCCCCCCCCCCCCCCCCCCCCCCCCCCCCCCCCCCCCCCCCCCCCCCCCCCCCCCCCCCCCCCCCCCCCCCCCCCCCCCCCCCCCCCCCCCCCCCCCCCCCCCCCCCCCCCCCCCCCCCCCCCCCCCCCCCCCCCCCCCCCCCCCCCCCCCCCCCCCCCCCCCCCCCCCCCCCCCCCCCCCCCCCCCCCCCCCCCCCCCCCCCCCCCCCCCCCCCCCCCCCCCCCCCCCCCCCCCCCCCCCCCCCCCCCCCCCCCCCCCCCCCCCCCCCCCCCCCCCCCCCCCCCCCCCCCCCCCCCCCCCCCCCCCCCCCCCCCCCCCCCCCCCCCCCCCCCCCCCCCCCCCCCCCCCCCCCCCCCCCCCCCCCCCCCCCCCCCCCCCCCCCCCCCCCCCCCCCCCCCCCCCCCCCCCCCCCCCCCCCCCCCCCCCCCCCCCCCCCCCCCCCCCCCCCCCCCCCCCCCCCCCCCCCCCCCCCCCCCCCCCCCCCCCCCCCCCCCCCCCCCCCCCCCCCCCCCCCCCCCCCCCCCCCCCCCCCCCCCCCCCCCCCCCCCCCCCCCCCCCCCCCCCCCCCCCCCCCCCCCCCCCCCCCCCCCCCCCCCCCCCCCCCCCCCCCCCCCCCCCCCCCCCCCCCCCCCCCCCCCCCCCCCCCCCCCCCCCCCCCCCCCCCCCCCCCCCCCCCCCCCCCCCCCCCCCCCCCCCCCCCCCCCCCCCCCCCCCCCCCCCCCCCCCCCCCCCCCCCCCCCCCCCCCCCCCCCCCCCCCCCCCCCCCCCCCCCCCCCCCCCCCCCCCCCCCCCCCCCCCCCCCCCCCCCCCCCCCCCCCCCCCCCCCCCCCCCCCCCCCCCCCCCCCCCCCCCCCCCCCCCCCCCCCCCCCCCCCCCCCCCCCCCCCCCCCCCCCCCCCCCCCCCCCCCCCCCCCCCCCCCCCCCCCCCCCCCCCCCCCCCCCCCCCCCCCCCCCCCCCCCCCCCCCCCCCCCCCCCCCCCCCCCCCCCCCCCCCCCCCCCCCCCCCCCCCCCCCCCCCCCCCCCCCCCCCCCCCCCCCCCCCCCCCCCCCCCCCCCCCCCCCCCCCCCCCCCCCCCCCCCCCCCCCCCCCCCCCCCCCCCCCCCCCCCCCCCCCCCCCCCCCCCCCCCCCCCCCCCCCCCCCCCCCCCCCCCCCCCCCCCCCCCCCCCCCCCCCCCCCCCCCCCCCCCCCCCCCCCCCCCCCCCCCCCCCCCCCCCCCCCCCCCCCCCCCCCCCCCCCCCCCCCCCCCCCCCCCCCCCCCCCCCCCCCCCCCCCCCCCCCCCCCCCCCCCCCCCCCCCCCCCCCCCCCCCCCCCCCCCCCCCCCCCCCCCCCCCCCCCCCCCCCCCCCCCCCCCCCCCCCCCCCCCCCCCCCCCCCCCCCCCCCCCCCCCCCCCCCCCCCCCCCCCCCCCCCCCCCCCCCCCCCCCCCCCCCCCCCCCCCCCCCCCCCCCCCCCCCCCCCCCCCCCCCCCCCCCCCCCCCCCCCCCCCCCCCCCCCCCCCCCCCCCCCCCCCCCCCCCCCCCCCCCCCCCCCCCCCCCCCCCCCCCCCCCCCCCCCCCCCCCCCCCCCCCCCCCCCCCCCCCCCCCCCCCCCCCCCCCCCCCCCCCCCCCCCCCCCCCCCCCCCCCCCCCCCCCCCCCCCCCCCCCCCCCCCCCCCCCCCCCCCCCCCCCCCCCCCCCCCCCCCCCCCCCCCCCCCCCCCCCCCCCCCCCCCCCCCCCCCCCCCCCCCCCCCCCCCCCCCCCCCCCCCCCCCCCCCCCCCCCCCCCCCCCCCCCCCCCCCCCCCCCCCCCCCCCCCCCCCCCCCCCCCCCCCCCCCCCCCCCCCCCCCCCCCCCCCCCCCCCCCCCCCCGCATGGCACACTGAACTATCGAGTAGTCATCAGCTTTGCTCTGCCAGACATTCTTAACATCGTTAGTTGCATCTGCAGCAGGCCTGGCACCCAGCGGTGCTTCCAGGACGTAATTCTTCTGTGCATTAATGAGGATAATCCTCAAGTTACGGACCCAGTTCGTGTAATTGCTACCATCATCTTTCAACTTTGCTTTATCAAGGAACGCATTAAAATTCAACGGAACAACAGCACGGGCCATCAATCTACAATAACATAGACATGCAAAATACTATCAGGTACTAAGTTCATGATAAATTAAAGTTCAATTAATCATATTACTTAAGAACTCCCACTTAGATAGACATCCCTCTAATCATCTAAGTGATCACGTGATCCAAATCAACTAAACCATGTCCGATCATCACGTGAGATGGAGTAGTTTTTAATGGTGAACATCACTATGTTGATCATATCTACTATATGATTCACGCTCGACCTTTCGGTCTCAGTGTTCCGAGGCCATATCTGCATATGCTAGGCTCGTCAAGTTTAACCCAAGTATTTCTGCGTGTGCAAAACTGGCTTGCACCCGTTGTATGTGAACGTAGAGCTTATCACACCCGATCATCATGTGGTGTCTCGGCACGACAAACTTTGGCAACGATGCATACTCAGGGAGAACACTTGTACCTTGAAATTTAGTGAGAGATCATCTTATAATGCTACCGTCAATCAAAGCAGAATAAGATGCATAAAAGATAAACATCACATGCAATCAATATAAGTGATATGATATGGCCATCATCATCTTGTGCCTTTGATCTCCATCTCCAAAGCACCGTCATGATCACCATCGTCACCGGCTTGACACCTTGATCTCCATCGAAGCATCGTTGTCGTCTCGCCAACTATTGCTACTACGACTATCGCTACCGCTTAGTGATAAAGTAAAGAAATTACAGGGCGAATGCATTGCATACAATAAAGCGACAACCATAAGGCTCCTGCCAGTTGCCGATAACTTTGTTACAAAACATGATCATCTCATACAATAAAATTTAGCATCATGTCTTGACCATATCACATCACAGCATGCCCTGCAAAAACAAGTTAGACGTCCTCTACTTTGTTGTTGCAAGTTTTACGTGGCTGCTACGGGCTGAGCAAGAACCGTTCTTACCTACGCATCAAAACCACAACGATATTTCGTCAAGTTAGTGATGTTTTAACCTTCACAAGGTGTAGCGACCCGACCTCAGACGGTCAAGTCTCTGTGCTTCAGTGTCAACCCTGGATCGGTAATGCTGACACACACAGTACTCGAAGGATTTATAACAGAGTAGCAATCACACACTTATTACATCGAATGTCTCAAAAGAGAACTTATTACAATAAATATGGCTTAAGGCCATCTAATACGATAACAACGGAAGGCTTGGAAGATAAGCGAGTCCATCAACTCCAACGGCATAGCTGAGTGCACTACAACGGCCTAGCGAACCTTACTCCTCGTCTGAAAAGTCTGCAACATGATACGTTGCAGCCCGAAAATGGGTCAGCACATGGAATATGCTGGCATAGTAACACAATAGAGCAATGAAAAGATAAATGCTATCACTACATGCATATTTGGCTGGTGGAGGCTCTAAGGTTAATATGTTTTTGCGAAAAGCCAATTTTTCCCTACAGCAAAGGAATAGATTTTATTTAACTATCATGGTAGTTGAAACATCATTGAGAAGGTTCCTCCAACTCAATCCCAATTAAAAGTAATTATCAACCCAACAAATTAATTTAGTGTGATGAGATCCATATGATAATCCAAGTACTAGATACTCAAGATGTCCATAACCGGGGACACGGCTAACCATGATTAGATTGTACACTCTGTAGAGGTTTGCGCACTTTTCCCCACAAGACTCGATCTCCTCCGTTGGATTTCTCGTACTACAAGGTGTTTCAGAAACAGATGACCGAGACACAGTCTTTCAGAAACATTAACTCTTTACTCCGGGTGGACCGGTACACCTACTTTCCCCTACATCTGCTAGCCCACCTCTTCAAGAGCTCACGCAACTTACTCAACTATGCCAGAGCCCATAATGGCTTGTGGCTGCACACAGAAGTTTCTAGCATGAATAATCTTAAGATCCCTTTGAGCCTGGGTGGCAGACCGTAGGATGATCACACGGGTACTCCGGGATATCCTAGGACAACACTGGATTCTCCAGGTGCCCACAAGCAATCCACCCAGATGTGTATTAAAGTTGTCACCTTAAGTTGAACCATTAATTAACAACTCACATCTGTCATGGATACACTCAAACCCAATCCACGTCTACGAGCATAGCATGGCAATATAAGCATAACGCAGAAGTAACTCCCAAGGGTTTGATATTAAACAGGGCAATAGGTTCTACCTCATCATCTACTTCCCAAATACCCACAAGTTAATCACATCCTAACCATGCAGTGTTTAAAGATTTGGATCTAATGCATAAAAACTGGGTATGAAAGAGTATGATCAATGTGTTACTTGCCTTGCTGACGATCCGCAAAACCTAGAGACTCGTAGTAGCACGCTTCGCACTCCGGGAATTCTATCGCAAACAAACAATAGCATACATAAGCAACCAATCATAGATGCATGGGTAAACTCAAATAAGAAGATCTAACCAGAAAGTTCAGATGAAGAACTCCGGTTTGCAAAAAGAATCAAATCAAACGGAGCAACGAAACTCAAACTGCGAAAGAAACAAGATTCGATTACTAATCTGGACTAAAGTCAAACTTTACAGTACCAAAATCTTGTTCAAGTTGGTTAAACAAAAAGAGAACTTCGAGACGAAGATCTAGGTGCTTGTTTCACCTGATTCGGATAAACGAGCGAAGAGTTATACTAGATCAAAGATTAGGGCAGAAATCACGATCAGAAATAACCGCGGAAAACCCTGGAAAAAGAAAAACTGACGAACAGGCTAACGAACGAATGTTCGCTGTCTGTGACTAACGGGTGAATGGCGTTCGTTAAAACGAACGTACGAACGAACGTCCGCTATTTAACTAAACCGCAGAAAACCGAACCGATCTAATAAAAAAATGAATCTAGGTTTCCTAAAAAAATGAACGGTTAACCGGAAAAGAAGAAGAAAACGGCGACAAACGGCGGCGGCGGCGGCTACCTCCGACGGCGGTCCGGCGAGGCGGGGCGGCGGGCTCCGGCGCGGGCGGCGGCGCGGGCGGCGGACGCGGCGATGGCGGCGGCTGACGAGGCGGCAGCGGCCTAGGGTTTGGGGGAATGGCGCAAGGTGGGCTTGGGCCTTGGGCCTCGGCTTATAAAGCCGGCGGGTCGGTGTCCCAGGCGGACACGGCCCGGTAAGGCGGTTCACTTTTTTTTTTAAAAAAAATTCTGACGCGCAGAAAAACGAAGAAAAGAAATACTAAACGGACTCCAAAAATCCTGAAATAAATTTTCCCCGTCCTCTAATAAAATAACGGACAAAGTGAACATTTATTTAGGACTCTAATGCAATTTTGAAAGACGCATATTTTTTCTAATTCAAATAAAATAGCGATAAAACCAAATAAAATATAATAATTGATTTTAATATTTTTCCTCCAATATTTCCTTTATTTTGGAGCAGTCATATTATCTCCTCTCATATATTTTTAATATTAAATATTTTCAGAGAGAAAAATTATTAAAACCAATGATCCTTGTTTCGATATTTGAGAAAATTCAAATATGAAAACGGTGAAATCCCCAACTCTCTCCGTGGGTCCTTGAGTTGCTTAGAATTTCGAGGATCACGAAACGAGATGCAATAAAATATGATATGCATGAATGAACTATGTATAACATTCCAAATTGAAAATTTGGGATGTTACAAACCTACCCCCCTTAAGATGAATCTCGCCCTCGAGATTCGGGTTGGCTAGAAAATAGGTGTGGGTGGTCTTTGCGTAGATCATCCTCTCTTTCCCAGGTGGCTTCATCCTCGGTATGGTGGCTCCACTGAACTTTGCAAAATTTGATAACCTTGCTGCGAGTAACTCGGCTGGCAAATTCAAGAATCCTGACTGGTTTCTCCTCATATGTCAAATCACTGTCTAACTGAATTGCTTCCAGGGGCACTGTATCTCTTAGAGGAATATCGGCCATCTCCGCATGGCACTTCTTCAACTGGGAAACGTGAAACACATCATGAACTCCTAACAGTCCTTCGGGTAACTCCAACTTGTAGGCAACCTCTCCCATACGTTCCAAAACTCGGTATGGTCCCACAAATCTCGGGGCTAACTTTCCCTTAACTCCAAAACGTTTAACACCTCGTAGTGGTGACACATGAAGATATGCTCAGTCTCCGATTTCATAGACTACCTCCTTGCGTTTCGAGTCTGCATAACTCTTCTGCCTGGACTGAGCTACCTTCAGTCTCTCTCGAATCAACTTAACCTTCTCTTCGGACTCCTTGATCAAATCTGGTCCAAACAACTGGTGGTCTCCAACTTCATCCCACATCAACGGTGTTCGGCATCTTCTTCCATACAGGGCTTCGAACGGTGCCATCTTCAAACTGGCCTGGTAGCTATTGTTGTATGAGAACTCCGCGTAGGGCAAATTATCATCCCAACTAGATCCATAATCTAGCGTACAAGCTCTCAACATGTCCTCCAGAATCTGATTGACTCTCTTGATCTGTCCATCTGTCTGCGGATGAAAAGCTGTGCTGAACTCCAGCCTCGTACCCAAAGTCTGGTGCAACTGATGCCAAAACTTTGAAGTAAACTGCGTTCCTCTATCTGATACGATGGTCCTCGGAACTCCATGCAGACATACGATCCTGGTCATGTATATCTTGGCCAACTTCGCACTTGTATAGGTGGTCTTCACTGGGATAAAGTGAGCTACTTTGGTCAAGCGATCAACTACTACCCATATAGAATCATAGCCCGATCGGGTCCTCGGCAATCCGGTGATAAAATCCATGCCAAGCTTGTCCCACTTCCATTCGGGTATCGGCATAGGCTGCAGTAATCCTGCTGGCTTCTGATGTTCTGCCTTCACTCTCTGACATACATCACATACAGCTACATACTCGGCAATATCCTTCTTCATTCCAGTCCACCAGAAACGTTCCTTCAAATCCAGATACATCTTGGTGTTTCCGGGGTGTATCGAGTATGGCGAGTCATGAGCTTCCTGAAGTATCAACTTCCTGATCTCTGCATTATTGGGCACATAAACGCGGTCCTCAAACCATAAGGTGTCGTGCTCATCCTCACGAAAACCTTTGGCTTTTCCTTCGCCCATTCTCTCCTTTATCTCAGCAATCTCCTTGTCTTCCTTCTGAGCTTCATGAATCCTTCCCAACAATGTAGACTGAACTTCCATTGCTGCAACAAAACCTCTAGGAACAATCTCCAAATGAAGTTCCCTGAGATCCTCGGCTAACTCCTTTGGCATCCCTCCGCTTACGAGGGTGTTAACATAGCTCTTACAGCTCAAAGCGTCTGCTACGACATTGGCCTTTCCTGGATGATAATGCAGCTTCATGTCATAATCCTTTATAAGCTCCAACCATCTCCTCTGCCTGAGGTTCAGCTCCTTCTGTGTGAAAATGTACTTCAAACTCTTGTGATCCGTGTACACATCACAACGGTTTCCGATAAGGAAATGTCTCCAAGTCTTGAGTGCATGCACTACGGCTGCTAACTCCAAATCATGCGTGGCATAATTCAACTCATGCGGTCGAAGCTATCATGAGGCATACGAAACAACTCTTCCATCTTGCATAAGTACACCTCCAAGTCCTAAGCGTGAAGCATCGCAATACACTTGGAAGTCCTTGCGTATATCTGGCAGAATTAGCACTGGGGCTGTAGTCAAACATTTCTTCAACTCCTGAAAACTGGCCTCACATTCTTCCGTCCATTTAAACTTGGTGTCCTTCTTCAACAACTCCGTCATAGGCTTCGCAATTTTAGAGAAATTCTTAATAAATCTCCGATAGTATCCCGCAAGTCCAAGAAAACTGCGGAACTCTCCAACTGAAGTGGGTGCCAACCACTACGTGACAGACTGAACCTTGGTGCTATACCCTCTCCTGATATAACATGTCCAAGAAATCCAACTTCCTTCAACCAAAACTCACATTTGCTAAACTTGGCATATAACTGATGTTCTCTGAGCTTCTCGAGAACTAAACGCAAATGCTCCTTGTGCTCCTCTTCATTCTTCGAGTATACTAAAATATCATCAATGAACACCACGACAAGCTTATCCAAGAACTCCATGAACACCTTGTTCATCATACTCATGAAATAGGCAGGGGCATTAGTCAATCCAAATGACATAACCGTATACTCATACAACCCATACCTAGTGGTGAACGCGGTCTTAGGTATATCCTTCTCTCGAATCTTCAACTGGTGGTATCCTGATCGCAGGTCGATCTTTGAAAGCACTTTAGCTCCTTGCAGCTGGTTAAACAAATCATTGATCATTGGCAGTGGGTACTTGTTCTTGATCGTCACTTCATTCAACGCACGATAATCAACAACCATTCTCAATGATCCATCCTTCTTCTCAACTAAGAGTACTGGGGCTCCCCATGGTGATGAACTCCGTCGGATGTAACCTTTCTCCAATAACTCCTTAATCTGTTTCTTGATCTCCTCCAGATCATTCACGGGCATCCGGTATGGTCTCTTCGATATCGGTCCGGTGCCTGGTAGCAACTCTATCAAAAACTCAATGTCTCGATCTGGCGGCATGCCTGGTAATTCCTCTGGAAACACATCCGGGTAATCCTTCACAACAGGCACTTCCTCCTGAACAACTCCTGAGAGGGAATTTACTTGGGTTCTCCTTGGCGCATGCCTGGATACATACTTGATCCTTTTTCCCTCCGGGGTGGTAAGCAGAATTGACTTACTGGAACAATCGATGTTTCCTCCATACATCGACAGCCAATCCATTCCTAGTATCACATCCAATCCTTGCGACTCCAGAATTATCAAGTCAGAGGGGAAAACATGACTACCTATGGTTAATGGCATCTGAAAACATCCATTGCTTGCCATATACTCTGCTCCGGGTGAGGTTACTAGCATAGGTGTCTTAAGAACTTTAGTGGGCAACTTATACTTATCCACAAATCCCCTTGATATGTATGAATGCGATGCACCAGTATCAAAAAGAACGATTGCAGTAAACGACTTAACTAAAAACTTATCGATAACTGCATCTGGTTGCTCTTCAACCTCCTCCACGTTCACGTGGTTCACTTGTCCTTTGTTAAATGGATTGGGCTTCTTCCCAGAGCTCCCATTACCATTTCCGTTCTTCGCTTCAGGGCACTCAGTGGCATAGTGTCCAGTCTTCCCGCACTTGAAACAAGTAATGTGACTTAGGTCCCTCTTGGCGGGTGTGGCTGGATTGGAGCGGTTCTGATTGCTGCCTGCTCCATTCCCGTTTCCATTCTTGGGGCCACTGTGGTTATGCGTACTTCCTCCATTGTGAGTGTGGCCTCCATGGTTATGGGTAAATCCTCCCGAGTTCGGGGTTAAACGAGGCTTCTGCTGAGCTCCTGAATTGTACTTCCCTTGTCCATATTTCCTCTTGCGGCTCTCTATCTGCTGCTGCTTCCCTTCGATCATGAGAACTTTGTCTACCAACTCCTGGTAGTTGTTAAATGTTGCCACCATTAACTGCATACTCATCTCATCATTCAGCCCTTCCATAAACTTCTCCTGCTTCGCGGCATCAGTGGCCACATCATCTGGGGCATAACGAGATAGCTTACTAAACTCCTCTATGTACTGAGCCATAGTACGATTCCCCTGGCGTAAGTTGCGGAACTCACGCTTCTTCATGCTCATAGCTCCAGTTGAGACATGGGCTGTGCGGAAAGCTTGCTGAAACTGATCCCAAGTGACATTGGCTATGGGGAAAGTGGCCGTGTAATTCTCCCACCATGAGGCTGCTGGTCCATCCAATTGATGTGCGGCAAAGCGCACCTTCTCAGCATCTGTGCAACCTGCGGTGGTCAACTCCCTTCCAATACGGCGTAGCCAATCATCAGCAACTATCGGCTCGGTGCTACTGGAAAACACCGGCGGCTGCAACCTCAGAAAACAGGCTAAGTTGTCAACTGGAGGTGGTGGCGGTGGGTTGTTGTTGTTGTTGTTGCCTTGGTTCTGAACTAACAACTGCATCAAGGCATTCTGCTGCTGGATCAACTGAGTGAGCTCCGGTGGGAAGACAAATCCGGTACCACGTCTCGGAGGCATCTGATGGGTTTAGAGGGAAGAGATTAGAATAGAATGAGGTCTAGTGAGAAAGCACTACCCATATGCACATGAGACAAACACAATCATATCATATCACTCAATCAATCAATTAAGGGCATACAATCGGTCTAACTATCGTTACAGTGCTCGGACTATACTATATACATGGGGGAAGACTACTAATCATATGGTGGTCATTCTAGAAATTTTGATCGGTGGAAGACTCCATAATATCTGCTCCAGCTTCATCTTCATAGTCATCATCACTACTGTCGGGGTCGGAGTCGGTGTCGTCGATGATGATGTAGTCTTCAGAACGTATCTCCTTGGGTTCGTCGTCATCTCTTCCTGGCGCGGGGTCTCCCATGAACACTCCGATCTTCTTTATCAGGTCGTCATTCTTCTCCAATAGTATTGCGATTTCCTCCTCATATCCGTCGCGCGTAGACTTGAGTTCCTCTTCTAGCTCCATGTTCCTGGTCATCGCATTCTTCAAATCTATCATGTTGGTGCACATCTGATTCTCCTGGCGTCGAATGTGTTGGTTTAACTCCTGGATGAAAGCTGCAATAGACCTGTCCTTCCTGGTACTGATCATCTCCCATTGCTCATCTCGGCGCCCACATATCTGGTAGATAGTGTCCTTCAGCTCCTGTTTGTAGACTTCTCCAATACGTCCTATAGCAATGTGGGCAGCCATGCTCTTGCCTAGACTCCAGGTTGGTGCATCAAAGGAAAACTCTATGGGCTCAGTGACTGGTGTGAATGTCCTTCCTGGAACTTGAACTCGGATCATCCAGCGCTCCTCTTCTGGTAAAGTGGCGGTGTAGGTCCCGGTGAAGCTTGGTATTCCAATGTTCAGGTACCTAGTAACTTCCTTCAAGTGTCGTCCAAAAGGTGTGTCTTCATCCGGTTGTGCAAACTTGTTCCTCAAGTCTGCCATCCTAAAGAGTAGAAAATGGAGAGGAGTCAGAAATGAGTAGAGAAGAGTGACCTATGGCTTTTCTTAGTGGTCGTGTCCTACATTCAGCGTGTGCTCTGATACCCCCCCCCCCCCCCCCCCCCCCCCCCCCCCCCCCCCCCCCCCCCCCCCCCCCCCCCCCCCCCCCCCCCCCCCCCCCCCCCCCCCCCCCCCCCCCCCCCCCCCCCCCCCCCCCCCCCCCCCCCCCCCCCCCCCCCCCCCCCCCCCCCCCCCCCCCCCCCCCCCCCCCCCCCCCCCCCCCCCCCCCCCCCCCCCCCCCCCCCCCCCCCCCCCCCCCCCCCCCCCCCCCCCCCCCCCCCCCCCCCCCCCCCCCCCCCCCCCCCCCCCCCCCCCCCCCCCCCCCCCCCCCCCCCCCCCCCCCCCCCCCCCCCCCCCCCCCCCCCCCCCCCCCCCCCCCCCCCCCCCCCCCCCCCCCCCCCCCCCCCCCCCCCCCCCCCCCCCCCCCCCCCCCCCCCCCCCCCCCCCCCCCCCCCCCCCCCCCCCCCCCCCCCCCCCCCCCCCCCCCCCCCCCCCCCCCCCCCCCCCCCCCCCCCCCCCCCCCCCCCCCCCCCCCCCCCCCCCCCCCCCCCCCCCCCCCCCCCCCCCCCCCCCCCCCCCCCCCCCCCCCCCCCCCCCCCCCCCCCCCCCCCCCCCCCCCCCCCCCCCCCCCCCCCCCCCCCCCCCCCCCCCCCCCCCCCCCCCCCCCCCCCCCCCCCCCCCCCCCCCCCCCCCCCCCCCCCCCCCCCCCCCCCCCCCCCCCCCCCCCCCCCCCCCCCCCCCCCCCCCCCCCCCCCCCCCCCCCCCCCCCCCCCCCCCCCCCCCCCCCCCCCCCCCCCCCCCCCCCCCCCCCCCCCCCCCCCCCCCCCCCCCCCCCCCCCCCCCCCCCCCCCCCCCCCCCCCCCCCCCCCCCCCCCCCCCCCCCCCCCCCCCCCCCCCCCCCCCCCCCCCCCCCCCCCCCCCCCCCCCCCCCAGGTTGCAGCCGCCGGTGTTTTCCAGTAGCACCGAGCCATTAGTTGCCGATGATTGGCTACGCAAGATTGGAAGGGAATTGACCACCGCGGGTTGCACAGATGCTGAGAAGGTGCGCTTTGCCGCACATCAATTGGATGGACCAGCAGCTTCATGGTGGGAGAATTACACGACCACTTTCCCTATAGCCAATATCACTTGGGATCAGTTTCAGCAAGCATTCCGCACAGCCCATGTCTCAACTGGAGCTATGAGCATGAAGAAGCGTGAGTTCCGCAACTTGCGCCAGGGAAATCATACTGTGGCTCAGTACGTAGATGACTTTAGTAAGCTATCTTGCTATGCCCTAGATGATGTAGCCACAGATGCCGCGAAGTAGGAGAAGTTTATGGAAGGGTTGAATGATGAGATGAGCATGCAGTTGATGGTGGCAACATTTAACAACTACCAGGAGCTGGTAGACAAGGCTCTTATGATTAAAGGGAAGCAGCAGCAGGATGAGAGCCGCAAGAGGAAGTATGGACAAGGAAAGTACAATTCAGGAGCTCAGCAGAAGCCTCGTTTCACCCCGAACTCGGGAGGATTTACCCATAACCATGGAGGCCATACCCATAATGGAGGGAGTTCGCATAACCACAATGGCCCCAAGAATGGGAACGGGAATGGAGCAAGCAGCAATCAGAACCGCTCTAATCCAGCCACACCCGCCAAGAAGGACCTAAGTCACATTACTTGTTTCAAGTGCGGGAAGACTGGACACTATGCCACTGAGTGCCCTGAAGCGAAGAACGGAAATGGCAATGGAAGCTCTGGGAAGAAGCCCAACCCTTTCAACAGGGGACAAGTGAACCACGTGAACATGGAGGAGGTTGAAGAGCAGCCTGATGCAGTTGTCGGTAAGTTTTTGGTTAAGTCATTTACGGCCATTGTTCTTTTTGATACTGGTGCATCGCATTCATACATTTCAAGGGGATTCGTGGATAAATACAAGTTGCCCACTAAAGTACTTAGGACACCTATGTTAGTAAGCTCCCCAGGAGCGGAGTATATGACAAGTCAAGGATGTTTTCAGATGCCATTGACCATTGGAAGACATGTTGTCCCCTCAGACCTGATAATTTTGGAGTCACAAGGATTGGATGTGATACTAGGAATGGATTGGCTATCGATGTATGGGGGAAACATAGATTGCGCCAGTAAGTCAATTTTACTTACCACCCCGGAGGGAAAAAGGATCAAGTATGTATCTAGGCATGCGCCTAGGAGGACTCAAGTAAATTCTCTATCAGGAGTTGTTCAGGAGGAAGTGCCTGTAGTGAAGGATTACCCAGATGTATTTCCAGAGGAGCTACCGGGCATGCCGCCATCGAGACATCGAGTTTTTGATAGAGCTGTTGCCAGGCACCGGGGCGATATCGAAGAGACCGTACCGGATGCCCGCAAATGATCTGGAAGAGATCAAGAAACAGATTAAGGAGTTATTGGAGAAAGGATACATTCGACGAAGTTCATCACCATGGGGAGCCCCAGTGCTCTTGGTTGAGAAGAAAGATGGATCGCTAAGAATGGTTGTTGATTATCGTGTGTTGAATGAAGTGACGATCAAGAACAAGTACCCGCTGCCGATGATCAATGATTTGTTTGACCAGTTGCAAGGAGCTAAAGTATTTTCCAAGATCGATCTACGATCAGGATACCACCAGCTGAAGATTCAAGAAAAGGATATACCAAAGACAGGTTTCACCACAAGGTACGGGCTATATGAGTATATGGTTATGTCATTTGGATTGACTAATGCCCCCGCCTATTTCATGAGCATGATGACCCCCCCCCCCCCCCCCCCCCCCCCCCCCCCCCCCCCCCCCCCCCCCCCCCCCCCCCCCCCCCCCCCCCCCCCCCCCCCCCCCCCCCCCCCCCCCCCCCCCCCCCCCCCCCCCCCCCCCCCCCCCCCCCCCCCCCCCCCCCCCCCCCCCCCCCCCCCCCCCCCCCCCCCCCCCCCCCCCCCCCCCCCCCCCCAACAACTGACGGTCTCCAACTTCATCCCACATCAACGGTGTTCTGCACCTTCGCCCGTACAAGGCTTCGAAAGGTGCCATCTTCAAACTAGCCTGGTAGCTGTTATTGTATGAGAACTCCGCGTAGGGTAAATTGTCATCCCAACTAGATCCATAATCTAGTGCACAAGCTCTCAACATGTCCTCCAGAATCTGATTGACTCTCTCGGTCTGTCCATCTGTCTGCGGATGAAAAGCTGTACTGAACTCCAGCCTGGTACCCAAAGTCTGGTGCAGCTGGTGCCAAACCTTTGACGTAAACTGTGTTCCTCTATCTGATATGATTATCCTCGGAACTCCGTGCAGACATACGATCCTGGTCATATATATCTTGGCCAACTTTGCGCTTGTATAGGTGGTCTTTACTGGGATAAAGTGAGCTACTTTAGTCAAGCGATCCACTACTACCCAGATAGAATCATATCCCGATCGGGTCCTGGGTAATCCGGTGATAAAATCAATGCCAAGCTTGTCCCACTTCCATTCGGGTATTGGCATAGGCTGCAGTAATCCTGCTGGCTTCTGATGTTCTGCCTTCACTCTCTGACATACATCACATACAGCTACATACTCGGCAATATCCTTCTTCATTCCAGTCCACCAGAAACGCTCCTTCAAATCCAAATACATCTTGGTGTTTCCGGGGTGTATCGAGTATGGCGAGTCATGAGCTTCCTATAGTATCAGCTTCCTGATCTCGGCATTATTGGGCACATATACACGGTCCTCAAACCACAGGGTGTCATGCTCATCCTCACGAAAACCTGTGGCTTTGCCTTCACTCATCTTCTCCTTTATCTCGGCAATTTCTTTGTCATCCTTCTGAGCTTCTCGAATCTTTCCCAATAACATTGACTGAACCTCCAATGCTGCAACAAAACCTCTAGGGACTATCTCCAAACAAAGCTCCCTGAGATCCTCGGCTAACTCCTTTGGTAATACTCCGCTTACGAGGGTATTGGCATAACTCTTCCGGCTCAAAGCGTCTGCTACGACATTGGCCTTGCCTGGATGATAATTTAACTTCATATCATAATCCTTTATGAGTTCCAACCATCTCCTTTGCCTGAGGTTCAGCTCCTTCTATGTGAAAATGTACTTCAAACTCTTATGGTCCGTGTACACATCACAAGGGTTTCCAATAAGAAAATGTCTCCAGGTCTTGAGTGCATGCACTACAGCTGCTAACTCCAAATCATGCGTAGCATAATTCAACTCATGTGGTCGAAGCTGACGTGAGGCATATGAAACAACTCTTCCGTCTTGCATAAGTACTCCTCCAAGTCCTAAACGAGATGCGTCGCAATACACTTGGAAATCCTTGCGTATATCCGGCAGAATCAGCACTGGGGCTGTAACCAAACGTTTCTTCAACTCCTGAAAACTTGCTTCACATTCTTCAGTCCAATGGAACTTGGTGTCCTTCTTCAACAACGTCGTCATAGGCTTCGCAATCTTGGAAAAATTCTCAATGAATCTTCGATAGTATCCCGCGAGTCCAAGAGAACTGCGGATCTCTCCAACTGAGGTGGGTGCCAACCACTCAGTGACTGACTGAACCTTGGTAGGATCCACTGTTATACCTTCTCCTGATATAACATGCCCAAGAAATCCAACTTCCTTCAACCAACACTCACATTTGCTGAACTTGGCATATAACTGATGTTCCCTGAGTTTCTCAAGAACCAAACGTAAATGCTCCTTGTGTTCTTCATTCTTCGAGTATACCAAGATATCATCAATGAACACCACAACAAACTTGTCTAAGAACTCCATAAACACCTTATTCATCATACTCATGAAATAGGCGGGGGCATTAGTCAATCCAAATGACATAACCGTATACTCATATAGCCCATACCTTGTGGTGAAAGCTGTCTTGGGTATATCCTTTTCCCGGATCTTCAGCTGGTGATATCCTGATCGCAGATCGATCTTCGAAAACACTTTAGCTCCTTGCAACTGGTCAAACAAATCATTGATCATCGGCAGTGGGTACTTGTTCTTGATGGTCACCTCATTCAAGGCACGATAATCAACAACCATTCTTAAGGATCCATCCTTCTTCTCAACCAAGAGCACTGTGGCTCCCCATGGTGATGAACTTCGTCGAATGTAACCTTTCTCCAATAACTCCTTAATCTGTTTCTTGATCTCTTCCAGATCATTTGCGGGCATCCGGTATGGTCTCTTCGATATCGGTCCGGTGCCTGGCAACAGCTCTATCAAAAACTCAATGTCTCGATCCCGCGGCATGCCTGGTAACTCCTCTGGAAATACATCTGGATAATCCTTCACTACAGGCACTTCCTCCTGAACAACTCCTGTTAGAGAATTTACTTGGGTCCTCCTTGGCGCATGCCTGGAAACATACTTGATCCTTTTTCCCTTCGGGGTGGTGAGTAAAATCGACTTACTGGCGCAATCGATGTTTCCCCCATACATCGATAGCCAATCCATTCCTAGTATCACATCCAATCCTTGTGACTCCAAAATTATCAGGTCTGAGGGGAAAACATGGCTTCCAATGGTCAATGGCATCTGAAAACATCCTTGACTTGCCATATACTCCGCTCCTGGTGAGCTTACTAACATAGGTGTCCTAAGTACTTTAGTGGGCAACTTATATTTATCCACGAATCCCCTTGAAATGTATGAATGCGATGCACCAGTATCCCCCCCCCCCCCCCCCCCCCCCCCCCCCCCCCCCCCCCCCCCCCCCCCCCCCCCCCCCCCCCCCCCCCCCCCCCCCCCCCCCCCCCCCCCCCCCCCCCCCCCCCCCCCCCCCCCCCCCCCCCCCCCCCCCCCCCCCCCCCCCCCCCCCCCCCCCCCCCCCCCCCCCCCCCCCCCCCCCCCCCCCCCCCCCCCCCCCCCCCCCCCCCCCCCCCCCCCCCCCCCCCCCCCCCCCCCCCCCCCCCCCCCCCCCCCCCCCCCCCCCCCCCCCCCCCCCCCCCCCCCCCCCCCCCCCCCCCCCCCCCCCCCCCCCCCCCCCCCCCCCCCCCCCCCCCCCCCCCCCCCCCCCCCCCCCCCCCCCCCCCCCCCCCCCCCCCCCCCCCCCCCCCCCCCCCCCCCCCCCCCCCCCCCCCCCCCCCCCCCCCCCCCCCCCCCCCCCCCCCCCCCCCCCCCCCCCCCCCCCCCCCCCCCCCCCCCCCCCCCCCCCCCCCCCCCCCCCCCCCCCCCCCCCCCCCCCCCCCCCCCCCCCCCCCCCCCCCCCCCCCCCCCCCCCCCCCCCCCCCCCCCCCCCCCCCCCCCCCCCCCCCCCCCCCCCCCCCCCCCCCCCCCCCCCCCCCCCCCCCCCCCCCCCCCCCCCCCCCCCCCCCCCCCCCCCCCCCCCCCCCCCCCCCCCCCCCCCCCCCCCCCCCCCCCCCCCCCCCCCCCCCCCCCCCCCCCCCCCCCCCCCCCCCCCCCCCCCCCCCCCCCCCCCCCCCCCCCCCCCCCCCCCCCCCCCCCCCCCCCCCCCCCCCCCCCCCCCCCCCCCCCCCCCCCCCCCCCCCCCCCCCCCCCCCCCTGAATCTCAGGCAAAGGAGATGGTTGGAGCTTATAAAGGATTATGATATGAAGCTGCACTATCATCCAGGCAAGGCCAATGTCGTAGCAGACGCTTTGAGCCGGAAGAGTTATGCCAATACCCTCGTAAGCGGAGGATTGCCAAAGGAGTTAGCCGAGGATCTCAGGGAGCTTCGTTTGGAGATAGTCCCTAGAGGTTTTGTTGCGGCAATGGAAGTTCAGTCAACATTATTGGGAAAGATTCATGAAGCTCAGAAGGATGACAAAGAGATTGCCGAGATAAAGGAGAAAATGAGCAAAGGAAAAGCCAAAGGTTTTCGTGAGGATGAGCACGACACCTTGTGGTTTGAGGACCGTGTTTATGTGCCCAATAATGTAGAGATCAGGAAGTTGATACTACAGGAAGCTCATGACTCGCCATACTTGATACACCCCGGAAACACCAAGATGTATTTGGATTTGAAGGAGCATTTCTGGTGGACAGGAATGAAGAAGGATATTGCGGAGTATGTAGCAGTATGTGATGTATGTCAGAGAGTGAAGGTAGAACATCAGAAGCCAGCAGGATTACTGCAGCCTATGCCGATACCCGAATGGAAGTGGGACAGGCTTGGCATGGATTTTATCACCGGGTTACCCAGGACCCGATCGGGATATGATTCTATTTGGGTAGTAGTGGATCGCTTGACCAAAGTGGCTCACTTTATCCCAGTGAAGACCACCTATACAAGTGCGAAGTTGGCCAAGATATATATGACCAGGATCGTATGTCTGCACGGAGTTCCGAGGACCATTGTATCAGATAGAGGAACACAGTTTACTTCAAAGTTTTGGCACCAGCTGCACCAGACTTTGGGAACCAGACTTGAGTTTAGTACAGCCTTTCATCTGCAGACAGATGGACAGACCGAGAGAGTCAATCAGATTCTAGAGGACCTATTGAGAGCTTGTGCGCTAGATTATGGATCTAGTTGGAATCACAATTTGCCTTACGCGGAGTTCTCATACAACAACAGTTATCAAGCTAGTTTGAAGATGGCCCCTTTCAAAGCATTGTATGGAAGGAGGTGCAGAACACCGTTGATGTGGGATGAAGTTGGAGACCGTCAGTTGTTTGGACCAGATTTGATTAAAGAGTCCGAAGAGAAGGTTAAGTTGATTAGGGATAGACTGAAGGTAGCTCAGTCCAGACAGAAGAGTTACGCAGACTCAAAACGCAAGGAGGTAATCTATGAAATCGGAGACAGAGCATATCTTCGTGTGTCACCTCTGCGAGGAGTTAAACATTTTGGAGTTAAGGGAAAGTTAGCCCCGAGATTTGTAGGACCATACCGAGTTTTGGAACGTATGGGAGAAGTAGCCTACAAGTTGGAATTACCTGAAGGACTGTCAGGAGTTCATGACGTGTTTCACGTTTCTCAGTTGAAGAAGTGCCATGCTGAGATGGCCGATATTCCTCTGAGAGATACAGTGCCTCTGGAAGCAATTCAGTTGGATAGTGATCTGACCTATGAGGAGAAACCAGTCAACCCCCCCCCCCCCCCCCCCCCCCCCCCCCCCCCCCCCCCCCCCCCCCCCCCCCCCCCCCCCCCCCCCCCCCCCCCCCCCCCCCCCCCCCCCCCCCCCCCCCCCCCCCCCCCTACGCACAGACCACCCACACCTATTTTCTAGCCAACCCGAATCTCGAGGACGGGATTCATCTTAAGGGGGGTAGGTTTGTAACATCCCAAATTTTCAAATTTGGAATGTTATACATAGGTCATTCATGCATATCATATTTTATCGCATTTCGTTTCGCGATCCTCGAAATTCTAAGCAACTCAAGGACCCACGGAGAGAGTTGGGGATTTCACGTTTTTCATATTTGAATTTTCTCAAATATCGAAATAAGGATCATTTTGGTTTTAATTATTTTTTTTCTCTCCGAAAATATTTCAATATAAAAATAAACAAGAGGAGATAATATGACTTCTCCAAAATAAAAGAAATATTGGAGGAAAAATATTAAAATTAAATAAATAAATTTATTTGGATTTTATTGCTATTTTATTTGAATTAGAAAAATATGCATTTTTTAAAATTTCATTTTAGGGCCAAGAAAATGTTCACTTTGTTTTAAAAAATTTATTTAGACGGTGAAAATTTGTTTTGGTATTTTTAGATTTTTATTCTATTTTCTAGGATTTTTCCGGCGGAATCTGTTTTAAAAAAAAATCTTCGCGGACCGAACTGGGCCGAAGCCCAGCCGGCCCGGCACCAACGCCGCCTCCCCGCGCGCGCATGCCCCGTGCCCGAGCCGGACTCCGCCGGAGTCCGGGACGGCGCCGCCGCCCGGTTGCCCCTGCCCCAAGCCGAGTCGCCGCCCTCCCCTTTATAACCTGCCCCGCCGCTGCCCGCACCCCGCCTCGCCTCGCCCCACTCCCCACCGTAGCAGCAGCAGCACGCAGCAGCCGCCGCCGCCAGCGATGCGCCGCCCGCGTCGCCCCGCCTGTACCCCGCCGTCGCCCCGCCGCCGCAAGTCGCCGGAGCCGCCGCCGCCGTTCGCCGGATCCGACGCTCGGTTTTTTTCGGTTTAGGTAAAAACCGATCGGTTTCTTTGAAACCCTAGATGCGTTTTTTTTTATTTTGTTCGGTTCGGTTTTCTCGGTTCGGTTATTTAACGGACGTTCATCCGTTCATTCGTTTTAACGAACGTTGTTCGTCAGTTAGCCGCAGACAGCGAACGTTCGTTCGTTAACCTGTTCGTCTTGTTTTTTTTCCAGGGTTTTTCCGCGATTATTTTCGATCGTGATTTCTGCCCTGATCTTCGTTTTAGTTTATCTTTTCGCTCGTTTATCCAAATCGGGTGAAACAAGCGCCTAGACCTTCGTCTCGAAGCCCTCTTTCTGTTTAACCAACTTGAACAAGATTTTGGTACTGTAAAATTTGACTTTAGTCCAGATTAGTGAACAGATCTTGTTTCTTCCGTAGTTTGAGTTTCGTTGCTCCGTTTGATTTGATTCTTTTTGCAAACCGGAGTTCTTCAGTTGAAATTTCTGGCTAGATCTTCTTATTTGAGTTGTATCCGTGCTTCTAGTTGAGTGCTTATGTATGCTATTGTTTGTTTGCGATAGAATTCCTGGTGTGCGAAGCGTGCTACTACGTGTCTCTAGGATTTGCAGATCGTCAGCAAGGCAAGTAACACATTGATCATACCCCTTTATTACCCAGTTTTTATGCATTAGTTACAACCCTCACATATTGCATGAGTAGGATCTCTTAACATGTGGGATTTGGGAAGTAGTTGATGAGGTAGAACATATTGTCTTTATGTTATCAAACCCTTGGGAGTTACTTCTACGTTATGCTTATATTGCTATGCTATGCTCGTAGACATGGTTTGGGTGAGTGAATCCATGACAGATGTGAGATTGTTAATTAGCGGTTAACTTAAGGTGGCTACTTGAATACACATCTGGGTGGATTGTTGGTTTGGGCACCTGGAGAATCCAGTGTTGTCCTAGGATATCCCGGAGTACCCGTGTGATCATCCTACGGTCCACCACCCAGGCTCAAAGGGATCATAAGATTATTCATGCTAGAAACTTCCATGTGCAGCCACAAGCTATTATGGGCTCTAGCATAGTTGAGTAGGTTGCATGACCTCTTTCAGTGGTAGGCTAGCAGATGTAGAGGGAAAGTAGGTGTAACTGTCTACCCAGAGTAAGAGTAAATGTTTTTGAAAGACTGTGTCTCATTCATCCATTTCTCAAACACCATGTAGTGTGAGAAATCCAACGGAGGAGATCGAGTCTTGTGGGGAAAAGTGCGCAAACCTTTGCAGAGTGTATAAACTAATCATGGTTAGCCGTGTCCCCGGTTATGGACAT
>JAAAWM010011110.1:0-62257 GCA_036873465.1 Thinopyrum obtusiflorum
CCTACTGTTCGTGGGCGGCAGGGTCGGTGGCGGGGTTGGCTGCGGGAGAAGTAGAGCAGCGAGGGGCGCAATGGCCTACAGGTGTCGTCAGGGCGACGCGAGAAGCCCAACGCTCGATGTGAACTCGACGGGCGTCGGCCATGGGAGTGGCGAAGCTAGGACGGAGTGAAGCAGAAGGGAGAACTTCGACACGCCCCTACCTGGCACGCCAAATGTCGGAACAAGGGCTCCGCGGACTCAAACAAGGTTTGAACATTGGGGCATGTGCGAAGGATCCCGCCTACAACTTGCTGCAAACCCCTCACGGCTAGGCCTCGTTGGGTTCGAACGAATGGGAAGAAGAAGTAGACACGGTCGTTTACCCAGGCTCGGGCCATCTTGCAGTGTAAAACCCTACTCCTCCTTTGTGGTAGATTGCCTCGCGAGGAGGATGAGCATGAACTAGTACAAGTGTGAGCTGACTCAAGAGAGCCCAATGGATGAAGGATCTCTCCCGGTCTCTCCCTCTCTACGGTGGAGGCTAGTCTATATTTATAGTGGCCTTGGTCCTCTTCCCTCATGGCTTAGGCAGGAAGGGATACCACAGCCGCCAATTTAAAAGGGGACATGAGTACACCCTATCCTAACTAAAGGTGGTCTTCGCCTGCAAAGCTTCTGGTCATGACGCAGCGGTGGGCTCGGTGATGACCTCCGTCCTGCCAAGCTTGTGGTCTTTGTCTTGTTGCACTGGAATGGAAACCTTTGGGGGATTCCTTGGGAACCCGCGTACGTCCTTGCCTCCTTAGCACCAAAGAGGAAACTGTCCTGGACTGCACCCGCTGGTGCCCTGCTGGCCTTGGTCGTCATGGCTCACGTCACCGCGTGCCTCGTGAGGTGGGGGCGTCTGCCTAGAGATGTCCGCTCCTCCGAAGGCAGCCTCGGGGGGCTGCTCCTTGGGAGGTCTCGTCGTCGTTCGCCTCACGAGGCGGGGGCCCACACGAGGGTCTCGCCCATGAAGCCTTGGAGTTGGGCCACGTCGGGTCGTCGATGGAGCCTACGCGTTAGGCCGTAGGCAGATGGGTCTGGGTACCCCCGGTCCCGGAACGCCGACATTCATCTTCCTCAGGGGCATTTATGAGAGCAGCCCACTCAGAGATCGATGACTGGTACCTGGAACCCTCAGTCATCCACACAATCCTCCCATCTGGATAGAAATGTGTAGTGGAGTAAAATTGCATGACCATCTCATCACTCCACTTTGTAAGCTTCTGACCAACAAATGTATCTACTCCAACAAGTCTGAAGCTCTCATGAACATGGGGTAAGTAGTCTTCATTTGCACCAATATACTTCCAGTCCACCCACTTCATGTCACTTACAATGGGATTCTTATCAAGCAGCACTGTCTCATAAAAATCTTGTTGTTCCTTAGTGTGGAAACGATAATCACAAGTTGTCCTCCTTCTTGCAGAGTAGGGATCCACTTTATTCCACTCTCTAAGACCTTTGTCTTTCCTGAGCTTCATATTTTCAGCAATCAAATAAGCATTGTCATGATCTGGAATCTTGGGCTTCAATTTTCTAAGCACTAGTAGCTCATCATCTTCTTGAACTTCTAGCACTGGGGCCTTGTTCTTCTCAGCAGCTGAAATGTTCCTGGTAGATCTCTTAGGAGCTGAAACTGGAGCTTTGGGCTTGGACTTGGAGGGGTTGGCAGATTTCATGGCATCAGACATCAATTTTTGAGTCTTGGCAGGAGGTGCTTCTGCCTCAGGTTATTCTTCCTCTTCCTCCTCATCAACCATCATAGACGGTCTGCCAATCACTCTGGCAATGGTCTTCTTCACTCTTTCCTTTCTCTTTTTCTTGCTGGCCTCACCTCTAGCACCACTTGGTTCCTCAAGTGTAGGGTTCACTTGCACTTGTGTAGCTGAAGATTTTTTGGGCTTTGACATTGGCAACCTCCTAGCAGCAGTCTTTTGCTTTGTACCTGGCTTGGTAGCAGCTGCAGAGACATATTTTTTTCTAAGCACAGCCTTCTTCTTTGAAGTGACCTCTTCATCTGCAACAAAGTCCTCATCCTCACTCTCTGAGGTTCTCTTCTTCCTTATCCTTGTGGTAGCTTTTAGCAGGTTGCTTGGAGTGCTCCTGCTGCCATCATCATAACTGTCACTAGGGCTTGTGCCCTCACTGAGATTTACCTCCTGTTCTGACCTATTATGGTTGTCACTGTTGTCTGACATCTTGCAAAGCTGACCCTGTGAATAGATGGGTGTGGACAGAGTGATGAGTATCACAAAGAGCAGCTGGTTTTTCATAATTTTCAATCCAAACTTAGTTTTAGTTTTCTGCAGAAAGCATTTCAGAGCTACCGATATGATCATCTAGGTGACACCGAAGCACTAACAGAGTCCAAACAAACACATTCGGTCGGACCGAGTTGTAGTTCGGTGACTCCAAGATGCTAGGGTTTCATTGAGATTCTACTGTCGATCTCACTGATTAGTACATTTCGGCGGCACCGAGTTGTACTTAGTGCAATGGCCAGAGCCAATCGGTGGGATCGAAAGTTTCATTTCGGTCGGTCTGAGATGAGTTCGGTGGAAACCTAACCCAAAATTTTTTCTTCGAATCTATTCTAAAGGAACTTTTTGGTGGATAGAAGGATCTCAAATGTGGCAAGATACTAGGCATTATCCTTGTGCATTGAATTGGAGTGGGAAAGCATGAGGAGATCGAATCGTACCCTAACTTGGTGACGATCCTCTACGGCGGCAACAGCGGAGTAGAATCTTGTTGAGACCTACGGCGGAGACGCACAGGCGAAGACGGCAACGATCCGGAGACCAAGGGGATGGCAGCAATGGGGTGCGGGCTCGAAATGTTTGAAGCAATTTTCAACCGTATGGGCCATTGGAATATATACCCATGTGTTGTTGGTGGCACCGAGTGGAATGAATCAGTGGCACTGAGATGTGAAACTGCATACAGTTACAGCAACTCGGTGGGACCAAGTCGGTCTAATCGGTAGCACCGAGATTGACAACCTAGATCAGTCTAGTGCTTTCAGTGTGACCAAGTTTGAGTGAATTGGTCTGACTGAAATGCAGTAGAAAGTTTTAGAAGGCAGCCCTTGATGGATTGGTGGCTCCGAGTGCTCCTCACCCGGAGGGTCCGAAAAAGACTTGCTCAATTTTTGTGATATAGCATTAATAGAGTTTGATACAAGGAGAGCATAGATAGCTAGAGAAAGTTCTTAGGCATTCTTGTCCATCCATTTGGCCAATAAAAAACAAGACAATCAAAACAACAAATGGATGTCCTCAAATGGAGAAAATATGCAATCAACATGCTCACACAATAATATAGCAAATGAATCATGTGTCAAAGCATGCATAAACAATTCTAGCATCTATCAAGCAATTGGCGATGAGTAGGTCATCTATATATGAGTATATTGACTTAGGAGTCAAATGAGAACATTTGATCATAGGTCATACTCATCGTTTAAGCACAAGTTGGGTTACCACTTTTACATAAAGTATTTGTGTTCACACCATTAGAGTTGCTTTAGCTCATTTTTAGAGCAAAGCTCCGCCTAGATGTGATATCCCCCTAAGAGGGATGAACTAACCTTGGTTTTTGTCGATGATGACTTCATGTAGACAGTGAAGATGTGGATGTTCAATGCTGATGTACATCATTTGGAGCAATCCATTGGAGTGTTGCACTTTCAATACCTACACGGGTTAGTCCCACAAGGAACATACAAGGATATCCATAGACATAGAGTGAATTGCACATATGATGATGTCCATGAAAGCATTAGGTTACCTTGTCCCTTGCCTTACCAACAAGAGGGTTTGTGACTCCATGAACTAGTGCAAGATATGAAAGTTGATTGCACAAGTCCTTGCAAAAATGAATATGAGTGAAGTATGTTGGCGGAGTCACCCTCAAGAACACTCTAGTTCTTCTTCTTTGGGATCCACATCAACTTGATGGGAATCCTTGGAGTTGTAGTTGAACTTGATGAAGTAGAGCGTGACATAGTCTTGGGAACCCAGTTGACCATGGCCTTAGGAGCTTCTTCAAATGAATCAATCTCTTCTTGAAGCTTTTCCTTGCCTTTTAGCTTGTGATCTTGTGGTGGAAGATCATCTTGAGCTTGTGTTCCCTCAAAAGAAGTGGGGCCATACTTCTCTTTTTGAGGAACAAACTTCATCTTGGGGTATTGATCTTCTTCCCACTCAACTTTATTGGGATTGAACTTTCGTTCAATGTCAGGACCCCGATCCTAAGCCACATCGATCTAGCATGTAACACATCATATCACTTTGCGGCCTCACGCACGGTATTCCCACGGGTGCCACCTTACCTGGCCCGGGACCGTTTGCGCCTTTTGGCTCACGTATATGATAGTGTCGCTAGCATCCATATGATAGAGAACCCGGGCCGACATGACTAGTCGTGAACCCAAAGTGGCACTAACTTATGGGGACAGGCATACATGAAACAACATCGAGCATGTCGGTCAGCAGCGTGTGAATCCGGGCTGTAGCAACTGGGCTAACAGGACTCCGGGAACCCGGGCTGTAGCAGGCTAGCAGGACTCCGGATGTCATCGCGTGACATTTCCCCGAAGGGACAGACACAGGAACGAGGTGTATCACATGCCGGCCAGTCTAGGTGTTCCGGAGCAGTAGTACTGGGCTAACAGGACTCCGGTAAACCGGGCTGTAGCGGACTACCATGGCTCAGTGGAAGCACCAGACTACATTTCCCCATAAGAGAGGCTACCAAGGATAGACAACTAGGTTGTCGGATCCCACACATACCAAGCATTTCAATCATACACACAATATGCTCGATATGTGTAAATACAGCATGGCGTCACAACAAAACTCTACGACTCAAAGTATTTATTCATAAGACTCCGAAGAGTTAGATATTACAAACATGGGTCTCATGACCCAACATTCAAGTCATACAAGCAATAGCACAAGCGGAAGCTTAAACATGTCTGAGTACAGACAACTACAAATGAAAAAGGCTGAGAAGCCTGACTATCTACAAGACCCTCCCAGGGGTACAAGATCGTAGCTGAGGTAACAAGCTAAACGTCGAAGTCCACGCGGAACTACTAGCGAGACTGAAGTCTCTCTGCAAAAACATAAATTAAGCAAACGTGAGTACCAATGTACCCAGCAAGACTTACATTAGAACTATCTACATATGCATCAGTATCAACAAAGGGGGTGGTGGAGTTTAACTGCAGCAAGCCAGCTTTGACTCGGTGGCTATCCTAAACTACGACTGCAAGTAACTCTTTTGAGGTGGTGCACACGAGTCCACATATTCACCATATCAATACACCACTATAGATCCGCTCCCGTCTCCCTACGAAAAGGCCATCCATAGCACTCACGCTTATCTTGCGTATTTTAGAGTATCCACTTTCACTTGTCTATGAACTGTACAGGCAACCCAGAAGTCCTTTACCGCGGACACGGCTATTTGAATAGATGATGTTAACCCTGCAGGGGTGTACTTCTTCACACACGCTCTCGCCACTTACCACCATGTACACGTCGTGTATCTCGGCAACCTTCAAGCGGAAGCCTGGCGAGGGAGTCGGCCACGACCTGACTAACCACACAAGTCTCTAGTCCAGGTTTATCGCCTATTCGGGTTCCATCCGCAAGGAGATCCGGCCGGGGTGTTGCTCACGGCCCCAAATGATTTGTGCAGGGTTCCCAAGCCCACCTCGACGGATGGATCTACGCTTGGTACACCGTGCCACGGTGCCTAGTTTGTCCCAAGCCCACCTGTACCGGGTGCCACTTGGTAGACTACTAACAGTACCTACAAACACCGGAAACTAGTTGCAACTCTTGGACAGAGATCAGGTTGATTAATAAGTCGAGAGAGCTTGGAGCGCCCGGAGCCCAATGTGTGGTAGTAACTGTTCATGGATCACAAACACAGAACTCAGTTCCTGAGGACAGCTGCAATGAGACAACCCACCATGTACTCCTACCTGGCCTCTCATCGCTACCTTTACCAAATCGTGTTCACACACTTAGCTCTCAACAGTAGGACATGTTCACCACATTCCAGTTCATCCCTGATGAATCAGACCTGACTCAACTCTAAGCAGTAGCAGGCATGACAAACAAGCATGAATGAGTAGGCACAACAGGGCTCAAACAACTCCTACTCATACTAGTGGGTTTCATCTATTTACTGTGGCAATGACAGGTCATGCAGAGGAAAGGGGTTCAACTACCGCAGCATGTAACAGTTGAAACGTTGTTGTCCTAATGCAGTAAAAGAGAGCAGGAGTGAGAGAGTGGGATTGTATCAGAATGTTCAATGGGGGTTTGCTTGCCTGGAACTTCTGAAGATAGTATAGCTCTTCATCGGTGTCATCGATCACATCACCAGAACAACGTATACTAAGAGGGGACAAACACCGGCAAACAAGAGGAACACAATCAATGCAATGCAACAATATGATGCATGATCATGACATGGAAATATGCTGTTGATTGAGCTAATGCAACTAGCAACCAGATTAAATGAAGTTGGTTTGAACCAAAGGTTCAAATTCAAACTCCATATGTGACATTTCAAATGCCCTTTATTCAAATTGTCATATACAGCAACCTTAATTTGTTCAAACATGCATGACAATGCCATAAACAGATTCTTTGTATTTTTCTGATAATTTTTCATATATAAATTATTTCCATTGGAGTTATAGATTATTTTCTATGAATTTTTGAAGTTTTGACTAATTTCTGGAATTTTCTAGGTTATTTTTAATCCAGAAAATGATTAACCGCGTCAGCATTGTGTAAGCATGACGTCAGCAAGTCAACCGAGGCTGACCAGGGTCAAACCTGACCAGTGGGGTCCACTGGTCAGTGACCCGGCGTCATTGGTGTCACGGACAGGTGGGTCCGGTCAACGGCCACGTCAGCACGGTCAACTCTGACGTGTGGGTCCCGTTAGGTTATAACTAACCTAAGCAGAAATAAAGCTGGGGTTAATTAGGGCATGGGGCCCATGCGTCAGTGGCCCAGGGGGGTTGGTTAGCGGGGTGATTAGCCCCTACCAGTGGTTGTCATCGGCGGCTAATCGCCGGCGAGCACACAGACGCGGCGGAGTCGCTCGTCCCGGCGATTCCGGCGACGAGAAGAGGCGGGGTTGGGCTCGTTGGAATGCCCGCGAGGCGGCGCGTCCAGCGGTGGTGGTGGCAGGTGCTGGGGTGGCCGGAGACGACGGCGGCAAGCACGTCCGCGGCGGTCGGAGTTCGGACGTCGACCATTCCGACGTCGCAGGGCACGAAAGGAGCAACGGGTGGTTGCTACGGCCCCGTGGTGATGCGCTGAGCGCGGTGACGCGCTCAGTTTCGAGCTCCAGTGGATGTGGCCACGGCAGTGAGGAGCTCAGGCGGCGACACGATTTGGTCAGCAAGGGGGCGACGGCTACAGGGCGTAACGAGCTCGGGGCAGAGGGGTTTTCGATGCGGGAGCTCACAGTGGTTGCAGAGGGCGTCAACGCGGGCTCGGAGAAGGCCGGACGGCGATGTATGGGCAGCGGCGATCTCAGACGATTGAAGCTTGAAGATGGAGTTGAGGCGGTCGATTCGGGGCATCCGAGCTCGGTTTCTTCAGCGTGGCGAAGCGGTGGTCGACGACGTAGAGGTGGAACACGTCTGCGGCGCGAGGCGATGGTTGTGGCTACGACAACGACGAGCGGCGGCGACGGCAGCGCTAGGCTGTTCGTGGGAGAGAGTGAGGGAGAGGAGGGAATGAGTACGGGGGAGCAGTGAGAGGGGCCGGGGCGTTGCGTGGCGATGTCCAGGGCATCCAGGCGTCGAGGGAGAGGGGCAGGCAGGCAGGAGGTGGCGGGGCGTGTGCGTGCGCGCCGCGGGCACACGCCCGTGTCCTTCTGGCGCAAGGAGGAGGACGACTGGCAGCGCTAGGTGGGCTGGGCCGGCTGGCCTGCGGGTAGGTTGCCAGGTAAGTGGCCCAGGTGCTGTTCTCTCTCGCAAGTACCAAGTGATTCATAATCAAGTGGTTCCAAAAGTCCATCAGTATGGAGTTTCTTCATGCACTTTACACCAATATGACCTAAACGGCAGTGCCACAAATAAGTTGCACTATCATTATCAACTCTGCATCTTTTGGCTTCAATATTATGAATATGTGTATCACTACTATCGAGATTCAACAAAAATAGACCACTCTTCAAGGGTGCATGAACATAAAAGATATTACTCATATAAATAGAACAACCATTATTCTCTGATTTAAATGAATAACCATCTCGCATCAAACAAGATCCAGATATAATGTTCATGCTCAACGCTGGCACCAAATAACAATTATTTAGGTCTAAAACTAATCCCGAAGGTAGATGTAGAGGTAGCGTGCCGACCGCGATCACATCGACTTTGGAACCATTTCCCACGCGCATCGTCACCTCGTCCTTAGCCAATCTTCGCTTAATCCGTAGTCCCTGTTTCGAGTTGCAAATATTAGCAACAGAACCAGTATCAAATACCCAGGTGCTACTGCGAGCATTAGTAAGGTACACATCAATAACATGTATATCACATATACCTTTGTTCACCTTGCCATCCTTCTTATCCGCCAAATACTTGGGGCAGTTCCGCTTCCAGTGACCAGTCTGTTTGCAGTAGAAGCACTCAGCCTCAGGCTTAGGTCCAGACTTGGGTTTCTTCTCCTGAGCAGCAACTTGTTTGTTGTTCTTCTTGAAGTTCCCCTTCTTCCCTTTGCCCTTTTTCTTGAAACTGGTGGTCTTGTTGACCATCAACACTTGATGCTCCTTCTTGATTTCTACCTCCGCAGCCTTTAGCATTGCGAAGAGCTCGGGAATTGTCTTATCCATCCCTTGCATGTTATAGTTCATCATGAAGCTCTTGTAGCTTGGTGGCAGTGATTGAAGAATTCTGTCAATGACGCTATCATCCGGAAGATTAACTCCCAGTTGAATCAAGTGATTGTTATACCCTGACATTCTGAGTATATGCTCACTGACAGAACTATTCTCCTCCATCTTGCAGCTGTAGAACTTATTGGAGACTTCATATATCTCAATCCGGGCATTTGCTTGAAATATTAACTTCAACTCCTGGAACATCTCATATGCTCCATGACGTTCAAAACGTCGTTGAAGTCCCGGTTCTAAGCCGTAAAGCATGGCACACTGAACTATCGAGTAGTCATCAGCTTTGCTCTGCCAGACATTCATAACATCTGGTGTTGGTCCTGCAGCAGGTCTGGCACCTAGCGGTGCTTCCAGGACGTAATTCTTCTGTGCAGCAATGAGGATAATCCTCAAGTTACGGACCCAGTCCGTGTAATTGCTACCATCATCTTTCAACTTTGCTTTCTCAAGGAAAGCATTAAAATTCAACGGAACAACAGCACGGGCCATCTATCTACAATCAACATAGACAAGAAAAATACTATCAGGTACTAAGTTCATGATAAATTTAAGTTCAATTAATCATATTACTTAAGAACACCCACTTAGATAGACATCCCTCTAATCCTTCTAAGTGATCACGTGATCCAAATCAACTAAACCATGTCCGATCATCACGTGAGATGGAGTAGTTTCAATGGTGAACATCACTATGTTGATCATATCTACTATATGATTCACGCTTGACCTTTCGGTCTCAGTGTTTTGAGGCCATATCTGCATATGCTAGGCTCGTCAAGTTTAACCTAAGTATTCCGCGTGTGCAACTGTTTTGCACCCGTTGTATTTGAACGTAGAGCCTATCACACCCAATCATCACGTGGTGTCTCAGCACGAAGAACTTTCACAACGGTGCATACTCAGGGAGAACACTTATACCTTGATAATTTAGTGAGAGGTCATCTTGTAATGCTACCATCAATCAAAGCAAGATAAGATGCATAAAAGATAAACATCACATGCAATCAATATAAGTGATATGATATGGCCATCATCATCTTGTGCTTGTGACCTCCATCTTCGAAGCACCGTCATGATCACCATCATCACCGGCGCGACACCTTGATCTCCATCGTAGCATCGTTGTCCTCTCGCCAACTTATGCTTCTACGACTATCTCTACCGCTTAGTGATAAAGTAAAGCATTACAGGGCGATTGCATTGCATACAATAAAGCGACAACCATATGGCTCCTGCCAGTTGCCGATAACTCGGTTACAAAACATGATCATCTCATACAATAAAATATAGCATCATGCCTTGACCATATCACATCACAACATGCCCTGCAAAAACAAGTTGGACGTCCTCTACTTTGTTGTTGCAAGTTTTACGTGGCTGCTACGGGCTGAGCAAGAACCGTTCTTACCTACGCATCAAAACCACAACGATAGTTCGTCAAGTTAGTGCTGTTTTAACCTTCTCAAGGACCGGGCGTAGCCACACTCGGTTCAACTAAAGTTGGAGAAACTGACACCCGCCAGCCACCTGTGTGCAAAGCATGTCGGTAGAACCAGTCTCGTGTAAGCGTACGCGTAATGTTAGTCCGGGCCGCTTCATCCAACAATACCGCTGAACCAAAGTGTGACATGCTGGTAAGCAGTATGACTTGTATCGCCCACAACTCACTTGTGTTCTACTCGTGCATATAACATCAACGCATAAAACCTGGCTCGGATGCCACTGTTGGGGAACGTAGTAATTTCAAAAAAATTCCTACGCACACGCAAGATCATGGTGATGCATAGCAATGAGAGGGGAGAGTGTGTCCACGTACTCTCATAGACCGAAAGCGGAAGCGTTAACACAACGCGGTTGATGTAGTCGTACGTCTTCACGATCCGACCGATCAAGTACCGAACGCATGGCACCTCCGAGTTCTGCACACGTTCAACTCGATGACGTCCCTCGAACTCCGATCCAGCCGAGCTTTGAGGGAGAGTTCCGTCAGCACGACGGCATGGTGACGATGATGATGTTCTACCGACGCAGGGCTTCGCCTAAGCACCGCTACGATATTATTGAGGTGGATTATGGTGGAGGGGGGCACCGCACACGGCTAAGAGATCCAAGAGATCAATTGTTGTGTCTATGGGGTGCCCCCCTCCTCCGTATATAAAGGGGGGGAGGAGGAGGGGGCCGGCCAAGAGGAGCAGGCGCGCCCAAGGGGGGCAATCCTACTCCAAGTAGGTTTTGCCCCCTTTCCTATTCCAACTAGGAGAAGGGGGAAGGAGGAGGTGGAGAGAAGGAAGGAGAAGGGGGGCCGCTGCCCCCCTTCCTTTCCCAATTCAGATTGGGGCAAGGGGGGCCGCGCGCCACCTCCTGGCCTCCCTCTCTCCTTTCCACTAAGGCCCATAAGGCCCAATAGCTTCCCGGGGGGGGTTCCGGTAACCCCCGGTACTCCGATATATATCCGATAACCCCCGGAACCATTCTGGTGTCTGAATATAGTCGTCCAATATATCAATCTTCATGTCTCGACCATTTCGAGACTCCTCGTTATGTCCATGATCACATCCGGGACTCCGAACAACCTTCAGTACATCAAAACATATAAACTCATAATATAACCGTCATCGAACTTTAAGCGTGCGGACCCTACGGGTTCGAGAACTATGTAGACATGACCGAGACACGTCTTCGGTCAATAACCAATAGCGAAACCTGGATGCTCATATTGGCTCCCACATATTCTACGAAGATCTTTATCGGTCAAACCGCATAACAACATACGTTGTTCCCTTTGTCATCGGTATGTTACTTGCCCGAGATTCGATCGTCGGCATCTCAATACCTAGTTCAATCTCGTTACCGGAAAGTCTCTTTACTCGTCCTGTAATACATCATCCCGCAACTAACTCATTAGTTGCAATGCTTGCAAGGCTTATAGTGATGTGCATTACCGAGTGGGCCCAGAGATACCTCTCCGACAATCGGAGTGACAAATCCTAATCTCGAAATACGCCAACCCAACAAGTACCTTTGGAAGCACCTGTAGAGCACCTTTATAATCACCCAGTTATGTTGTGATGTTTGGTAGCACACAAAGTGTTCCTCCAGTAAACGGGAGTTGCATAATCTCATAGTCATAGGAACATGTATAAGTCATGAAGAAAGCAGTAGCAACATACTAAACGATAGTGCTAAGCTAACGGAATGGGTCAAGTCAATCACATCATTCTCCTAATGATGTGATCCCATTAATCAAATGACAACTCATGTCAATGGCTAGGAAACATAACCATCTTTGATCAACGAGCTAGTCAAGTAGAGGCATACTAGTGACACTCTGTTTGTCTATGTATTCACACAAGTATTATGTTTCCGGTTAATACAATTCTAGCATGAATAATAAACATTTATCATGATATAAGGGAATAAATAATAACTTTATTATTGCCTCTAGGGCATATTTCCTTCATGTAAATGCTCAGAAAAAGATTTGAGACATTCACAAGGATTTGCATAGTCACTTAACAACATCGTATCAAGATTCTGGTTCAACTGACAACATACTAAAAGTAGTAGAAACTAAACTAAGGCCTGGAACCAACAATCCTAAGATTCTACGGATTAGTAACACGTGATCCTGATAGAAAGAAGAGAGAGCCTAGTTCCTTAACCCCCGTAGAAAAGAAGAGGTTGACTCAGATCAGAAGGCATAAGGTAAAGGAGTAAAAAGAGCCTTATGTTCCCTTCCGCAATCAATTCCCTTATATAACTAAAGCATTTCTAGACTCAACTTTGACCAGTTTGGCTTGGTAATCCTACAGGCAGTCAGGCTCTGATACCAAAGCTGTCAGGACCCCGATCCTAAGCCACATCGATATAGCCTGTAACACATCATATCACTTTGCGGCCTCACACACGGTATTCCCACGGGTGCCACCTTACCTGGCCCGGGACCGTTTGCGCCTTTTGGCTCACGTATATGATAGTGTCGCTAGCATCCATATGGCAAAGAACCCGGGCCGACATGACTAGTCGTGAACCCAAAGTGGCACTAACTTACGGGGACAGGCATACATGAAACAACATCGAGCATGTCGGTCAGCAGCGTGTGAATCCGGGCTGTAGCAACTGGGCTAACAGGACTCCAGGAACCCGGGCTGTAGCAGGCTAGCAGGACTCCGGATGTCATCGCGTGACATTTCCCGAAAGGGACAGACACAGGAACGAGGTGTATCACATGCCGGCCAGTCTAGGTGTTCCGGAGCAGTAGTACTAGGCTAACAGGACTCCGGTAAACCGGGCTGTAGCGGACTACCATGGCTCAGTGGAAGCACCAGACTACATTTCCCCATAAGAGAGGCTACCAAGGATAGACAACTAGGTTGTCGGATCCCACACATACCAAGCATTTCAATCATACACACAATATGCTCGATATGTGTAAATACATCATGGCGTCACAACAAAACTCTACGACTCAAAGTATTTATTCATAAGACTCCGAAGAGTTAGATATTACAAACATGGGTCTCATGACCCAGCATTCAAGTCATACAAGCAATAGCACAAGCGGAAGCTTAAACATGTCTGAGTACAGACAACTACAAATTAAAAAGGCTGAGAAGCCTGACTATCTACAAGACCCTCCCGGGGGTACAAGATCATAGCTGAGGTAACAAGCTAAACATCGAAGTCCACGCGGAACTACTAGTGAGACTGAAGTCTCTCTGCAAAAACATAAATTAAGAAAATGTGAGTACAAATGTACCCAGCAAGACTTACATCAGAACTATCTACATATGCATCAGTATCAACAAAGGGGGTGGTGGAGTTTAACTGCAGCAAGCCAGCTTTGACTCGGTGGCTATCCTGAACTACGACTGCATGTAACTCTTTTGAGGTGGCGCACACGAGTCCACATATTCACCATATCAATACACCACTATGGATCCACTCCCGTCTCCCTACAAAAAGGCCGTCCATAGCACTCACGCTTATCTTGCGCATTTTAGAGTATCCACTTTCACTTGTCTATGAACTGTACAGGCAACCCAGAAGTCCTTTACCGCGGACACGGCTATTCCCCCCCCCCCCCCCCCCCCCCCCCCCCCCCCCCCCCCCCCCCCCCCCCCCCCCCCCCCCCCCCCCCCCCCCCCCCCCCCCCCCCCCCCCCCCCCCCCCCCCCCCCCCCCCCCCCCCCCCCCCCCCCCCCCCCCCCCCCCCCCCCCCCCCCCCCCCCCCCCCCCCCCCCCCCCCCCCCCCCCCCCCCCCCCCCCCCCCCCCCCCCCCCCCCCCCCCCCCCCCCCCCCCCCCCCCCCCCCCCCCCCCCCCCCCCCCCCCCCCCCCCCCCCCCCCCCCCCCCCCCCCCCCCCCCCCCCCCCCCCCCCCCCCCCCCCCCCCCCCCCCCCCCCCCCCCCCCCCCCCCCCCCCCCCCCCCCCCCCCCCCCCCCCCCCCCCCCCCCCCCCCCCCCCCCCCCCCCCCCCCCCCCCCCCCCCCCCCCCCCCCCCCCCCCCCCCCCCCCCCCCCCCCCCCCCCCCCCCCCCCCCCCCCCCCCCCCCCCCCCCCCCCCCCCCCCCCCCCCCCCCCCCCCCCCCCCCCCCCCCCCCCCCCCCCCCCCCCCCCCCCCCCCCCCCCCCCCCCCCCCCCCCCCCCCCCCCCCCCCCCCCCCCCCCCCCCCCCCCCCCCCCCCCCCCCCCCCCCCCCCCCCCCCCCCCCCCCCCCCCCCCCCCCCCCCCCCCCCCCCCCCCCCCCCCCCCCCCCCCCCCCCCCCCCCCCCCCCCCCCCCCCCCCCCCCCCCCCCCCATTGGTGTCACGGACAGGTGGGTCCGGTCAACGGCCACGTCAGCACGGTCAACTCTGACGTGTGGGTCCCGTTAGGTTATAACTAACCTAAGCAGAAATAAAGTTGACTAATTTCTGGAATTTTCTAGGTTATTTTTAATCCAGAAAATGATTAACCGCGTCAGCATTGTGTAAGCATGATGTCAGCGAGTCAACCGAGGCTGACCAGGGTTAAACCTGACCAGTGGGCTCCACTGGTCAGTGACCCGGCGTCATTGGTGTCACGGACAGGTGGGTCCGGTCAACGGCCACGTCAGCACGGTCAACTCTGACGTGTGGGTCCCGTTAGGTTATAACTAACCTAAGCAGAAATAAAGCTGGGGTTAATTAGGGCATGGGGCCCATGCGTCAGTGGCCCAGGGGGTTGGTTAGCGGGGTGATTAGCCACTAACAGTGGTTGTCATCGGCGGCTAATCGCCGGCGAGCACACAGATGCAGCGGAGTCGCTCGTCCCGGCGATTCCGGCGACGAGAAGAGGCGGGGTTGGGCTCGTTGGAACGCCCGCGAGGCGGCGCATCCAGCGGTGGTGGTGGCAGGTGCTGGGGTGGCCGGAGACGACGGCAGCAAGCACGTCCGCGGCGGCCGGAGTTCGGACGTCGACCGTCCCGACGTCGCAGGGCACGAAAGGAGCAACGGGTGGTTGCTACGGCCCCGTGGTGACGCGCTGAGCGCGGTGACGCGCTCAGTTTGGAGCTCCAGTGGACGTGGCCATGGCAGTGAGGAGCTCAGGTGGCGGCGCGATTTGGTCGGCAAGGGGGCGATGGCTACAGGGCGTAACGAGCTCGGGGGAGAGGGGTTTTCGATGTGGGAGCTCACAGTGGTTGCAGAGGGCGTCGACGCGGGCTCGGAGAAGGCCGGACGGTGACGTACGGGCGGCGGCGATCTCGGACGACCGAAGCTTGAAGATGGAGTCGAGGCAGTCAATTCGGGGTGTCCGAGCTCGGTTTCTTCAGCGTGGCGAAGCGGTGGTCGACGACGGAGAGGTGGAACACGTCTGCGGCGCGAGGCGATGGCTGTGGGTACGACAACGACGAGCGGCGGCGACAGCAGGGCTCAGCTGTTCGCGGGAGAGAGCGAGGGAGGGGAGGGAATGAGTACGGGGGAGCAGTGAGAGGGGTCGGGGTGTTGCGTGGCGACGTCCATGGCGTCCAGACGTGGAGGGAGAGGGGCAGGCAGGCAGGAGGTGGCGGGGCGCGTGCGTGCGCACCGCGGGCACACGCCCGTGTCATTCTGGCGCAAGGAGGAGGACGACTGGCAGCGCCAGGTGGGCTGGGCCGGCTGGCCTGCGGGTAGGTTGCCAGGTAAGTGGCCCAGGTGCTGTTCTCTCTCTCTCTGTTAATTCTGTTTCTATTTTCTATTTTTATTCCTCTGTTTTGAATTAGTAAAAATGCTAATTCATTTTTAAAACTCCCGAGACAAATTGTTGACACTAGTTGGTTTATTCCAAAGGCCCACAAATGATTCCAGAATATTTGGAGCATCTAAAATATATATAGAATTCAAATGCCCCAATTCAAATACATTATGATTTAATTCAAAAATCCAGGAATGACCTAGAAACATGTTCATCATTTTTGGCAGAGGTTTTCGCCTTTATCAGAAATCATGAACGTTTTCAAAGGGCATTTTGGGATCATTGAAAATGATTTTATTTGAACCTATTTGAATTCATTTGGTGCTAGGGCTTGGATCAATCCCAATTTCAAGTTTCATGAAATTTAAACATGATGCATGGATGAAATGCCACTTACAAGCAAACTCTAGGGCTGTGACATTCAAAACCAACGCCTTGATTCTTTCGGTGTCTTCCTTGCTAGCGTACAATTTCCTCAAATTGCTTACTCCTGGCAAGGCTCTTGTAAACACCCTTCTCTATAATTCCCTTCAGTAAGCTATTTTCTTGCTCAATTATAACTTGGCTAAGAGAATCATTAGTGTAATCAAAAGAACTACTAGAAGCAACAATATTGGATTTAGCATTATTATTGTTACTATTAGAAGAAGAATCTTTCTTGCTCTTGTTGCTAGATTTCACTTGTGGCATATAGATTGACAACAGGAGATGTTTGGCAATGTAAGAAGAACTCTTCTTTCGAACATCATCATTGATAGCTTTTAGAAACTCATGCTCTTGCTCTAAATTTAGCTTCTCGAAGCGTAGCTTCTCATGAGTCCTTAGGAGCTCTCTATGATCCTCTTGAGTTGTTTCATGAACTAACTTAAGAGTCTTTAGTTCTTTAGTTAGACACTCAATCTCCTTCTTATCATTGTCATTCGTTTCATCTTAATTAGCATGATTACTAGCAGGTTCATTAGAGTTTTCATCACTAGTGTTGTCAACAAGTAAATAATCATCACCTAGCAAATCATCTTCATCACTATGAAAATCAAGATACTCGGGGTGTGATACCTTGGGGCCTTTAGCCATGAAGCATCTTCCAACTCCTTCATTTGGTGAATCAAATATGTCATAGGAGTTGGATGACACTAGTGCAAGACCGGCAACACCTTCATCTTGAGTATAGTCGGAGTCGAAGTGATAGCTTCTCTCGGAGTAGTTGTCGGAGTCGGAACCGGATACCTATTCACCAACATGAGCTCTATCTTCGTATTATGTAGCTCTATGATGATTTGTCCTTCCTTTCTGAATCCTTCCTTCTTCGAGAGGGTCTTCGTTCATAACGATCATCTCTACTCCTTCTCTCTCTTGGAGGTGATTCATCTCTACTACTTCTCCTTTTTGGTGAATCTTCTCTTTTCTTGTAGGAAGCCGTACACTCATTTGAGTAGTGTCTAGTTCTTCCACAATTGTAGCAATTACGGTCACGACTAGAAGATTTTTTTTCATTGTAGGACCTTGACTTGGAGCTTCTCTCTTTGCTTATATTCTTGTAGAACTTGTTGAAGTTCTTCACCATTAAGCTCAATTCTTCATTGGAGACTTGCTTTTCACTTGATGTTGTAGGAGCATCACTTGAAGCTTTGTAAGCACCACTTGACTTGTTGTGGAGCTCTTCCTTATCCTTGAGTGACATCTCATGAGCAACAATTCTACCAATGACTTCTGTGGGCTTGAGATCTTTGTAATTGGGCATCATTTGGATCAAAGTGCACACGGTAACATATTTTCCATCCAAGGCTCTTAGGATCTTCTAATGATGAATTTGTCGGTCATCTCTTCACTTCCTAAGCCGGCAATCTTGTTTGTGATGAGAGCAAGCCTAGAGTACTTTTCGACGACTCCTTCACCATCCTTCATTTTGAACTTGTCAAGTTGACTTTGAAGAACATCCAACTTGGATTCCTTGACGGACTCGGTACCTTCGTGCATATCAACCACCCCCCCCCCCCCCCCCCCCCCCCCCCCCCCCCCCCCCCCCCCCCCCCCCCCCCCCCCCCCCCCCCCCCCCCCCCCCCCCCCCCCCCCCCCCCCCCCCCCCCCCCCCCCCCCCCCCCCCCCCCCCCCCCCCCCCCCCCCCCCCCCCCCCCCCCCCCCCCCCCCCCCCCCCCCCCCCCCCCCCCCCCCCCCCCCCCCCCCCCCCCCCCCCCCCCCCCCCCCCCCCCCCCCCCCCCCCCCCCCCCCCCCCCCCCCCCCCCCCCCCCCCCCCCCCCCCCCCCCCCCCCCCCCCCCCCCCCCCCCCCCCCCCCCCCCCCCCCCCCCCCCCCCCCCCCCCCCCCCCCCCCCCCCCCCCCCCCCCCCCCCCCCCCCCCCCCCCCCCCCCCCCCCCCCCCCCCCCCCCCCCCCCCCCCCCCCCCCCCCCCCCCCCCCCCCCCCCCCCCCCCCCCCCCCCCCCCCCCCCCCCCCCCCCCCCCCCCCCCCCCCCCCCCCCCCCCCCCCCCCCCCCCCCCCCCCCCCCCCCCCCCCCCCCCCCCCCCCCCCCCCCCCCCCCCCCCCCCCCCCCCCCCCCCCCCCCCCCCCCCCCCCCCCCCCCCCCCCCCCCCCCCCCCCCCCCCCCCCCCCCCCCCCCCCCCCCCCCCCCCCCCCCCCCCCCCCCCCCCCCCCCCCCCCCCCCCCCCCCCCCCCCCCCCCCCCCCCCCCCCCCCCCCCCCCCCCCCCCCCCCCCCCCCCCCCCTTACAAACTTCTTGGGTCATCTTGCTTAAGGCGTTACTCCGTTCTTTATGAACTTAATACTCTAGATGCATGCTGGATAGTGGTGACGTGTGGAGTAATAGGAGTCGGTCTACTTGTCTCAGACGTGATGCCTATATACATGATCATTGCCTTGGATATCGTCATAACTATGCGCTTTTCCATCAATTGCCCAACAGTAATTTGTTTACCCACCGTATGATTTTTGTTCGAGAGAGAAGTCTCTAGTGAAAACTATGGCCCCGGGGTCTATCTTTATCATATATTAAAATCCAAAAATACCTTGCTACAATTTATTCACCATTATTTTATTTTGTGTTTTTGTTTATTTATCTATCACTACGAGATTTGATCCTTGCAATTAACTGGCAAGGGATTGACAACCCTGTGATTGCGTTGGGTGCAAGTATTTGTTATTTTGTATGTAGGTGTTGTTTACGAGGTCTAGCATGGTTCTCCTACTGGATTGATATCCTTGGTTCTTAACTGAGGGAAATACTTATCTCTACTGTACTGCATCATTCTCTCCTCTTTAAGGAAATCCCAATGCAGCTCACAAGTAGCAGGAAGAATTTCTCGCGCTGTTGCCGGGGAGACATCACTAAAACATATCAATTAACATCGCATAAATTTTCATCTCCTTGCATATACTTTCATTCGCCATTTACCTCTCATTTTCATCTCCCCCACTTGTAAAACGTTTTCACAAAAATACAGAAATATTTTTGTTTTGTCTTTTTGTTTATTTGCTTATTTGCTCGCTTTACCGTTATCGCTAGTTCTTATCTTGTTACGTGTACCCTTGAAAATGAGGTTCTCAATTTTAAGCAAAGGGGAGGGGATAATTTAAAAGATGCTTGGTATAGGATTTGAGATGCTAAAAACAGATCAACTCGTGAGCAATCTACTACCGCTCTTCTTCGCAATTTTTACGTGGGTGTTACTACTTGGTATAGATTTGTGCTAGATACTATTACCATAGGGAACTTCTTGAGTAGTCACCCTACGAATGCTTTCAATGCTATGGGAAATTTAGTGGGATCACCACATGTCATTATTACTGAAACAACATTACTTTGGAGCACATTATGCAAAGGCTGGAGGCTATTAAAAATAAAATGCCTACCGCAGAGCATATTGGAAATTTGGATAAAAAGATTCATAATCATATTACTCAATTTGGGTCAAAGGTAGGAGCTACTTTTAAGATGCTAAAAGAAAAGGAACCAGTAATTAATGAGAGGATGGAGCAAAGTCCCGCTAGGATTGATAAGTTGGAAGAAATTATTAATAACTTGGGTTCAGCTTTTTCCTCCGTTAAAACTATTGAAAAAACTCATCCTAGTAAAAATTGCAAGTTTATGTATGTTCCTAAGAACAAGGGTGCCACATCTAGTAATGGAAGTGATGATCTTAAAATGATTAGTGTCCACCCCAACTTCATTGATTTAATAAAGGAACCTATCTACGAGAATAAATTTCTCAACTTTGTCCCTAGGAGTGTGATTGTTAAAAATACATATGCTAAAACTCCTAGGAAGAATGTGTGTGATTAAGGAATTGTATTTGAAGGATGACAACACTTGAAACTATGCATTGCGCCTAGCTATGGGTGTAAAACGATAGCGCTTGTTGGGGGGCAACCCAATAGTTATCTTTATTTTTCCTGTTTCTTTTCTGTTTTTTGGTGTGCATATAGTTATGCTACTGTTATGGTTGTGTTTTTTGTGTTTAAATTAGTGTTTATGCCAAGTAAAGCCTTTGGGATGATTTGGATGATAGTTGCGTTGATTCCGTGAGAAAATAGAAACTTTTGCGCCTAGTAGCAGAATTGTTTTGGTTCACTGGAACGTGAAAAAAATCTGAATTTTTACACCTCATTGACATAAAAGTTGCCTACATTGTCCTAGTGTTTCAGAATTTTTGGAGTTATATAAATATAGCGCTTCGTCAGATCATTACAAATTGTTCTGTTTTTGATAGATTCAGTTTTCGTTGCATTGTTTGCTTGTTTTAATGAATCTATGGCTTATATCGGGGGTATAAGTCATGGTGAAGTTAGAATATAGTAGGTATTATGCAATAATAAAATATGAATGGGTTTACAACAGTATCTAATGTTTATGATTGACTTGTTATACTAATGGATCTCACGAGTTTTCTGTTGAGTTTTGTGTGCTGAAGTTTTCAAGTTTTGAGTGAGATCGCAATGGGTGAAGGAATAAAGAGTGGCAAGAGCCTAAGCCTGGGGATGCCCAAGGCACCCCAAGGTAATATTCAAGGACACCCAAGAATCTAAGCTTGGGGATGCCCCGGATGGCATCCCCTCTTTCTTCTACCAACCATCGGTAAATTACTTGAAGCTATATTTTTATTCATCACATGATATGAGTTTTGATTGGAACACCGTGTATTATATAAGTCTTTGTTTTGTTTTATTTTTAGTTTACCCCAATCCTCTTTGCTGGACACACCTTTTTGAGAGGGACACACATTATTCATGAATTGTTAGAATACTCTATATGCTTCACTTATATCTTTTGAGCTAGGCAATAGCTCTAGTACTTCACTTAAATCTTTTAGAGAGTTGCACTCTAGTGCTTGACCTATATCATTTTGAGAGTTGATAATAGTAATGGCAATATGCACAACTTATGAAATTGGTCCTAATATGGTAGGTATTCAAGAGGGATATAATAAAAACTTTCATGTAGATCACTCAATATGATAAGTTTTATTCCTTGCAATTGTTTTGCAATATAATGATGGTAATATGTGGGAGGTACTAGTGAATGATTGTGGTTTAGTAAGAATATTGGTGTTAAGGTTTGTGATTCCCGAAGCATGCACATATAGTCTCTCATTTTGCTAAGAATTTGGAGCACGATTTATTATTGAGTGTCTTACTTTGCGTGAAGGTCGGGGCGCGTGATGGTTAACTCCTACTAACCTCCCTCCTAGGAGCATGCGTAGTAGTACTTTGCTTCGAGGGATAATATTTTTTTTCAATAAGTATATGAGTTCTTTATGTCTAATGTCAGTCCATGGATTATACGCACTCTCACCTTTCCGCCATTTGCTAGCCTCTCCTGTACCGTGCATTGCCCTTTCTCACCTAGAGTTATGGTGCAAACTTCACAGGTGCATCCAAGCCCCATGATATGGTATGCTCTATCACACATAAACCTCCTTATATCTTCCTCAAAACAACCAACATACCTACCTATTATGGCATTTCCATAGCCATTCTGAGATATATTGCCATGCAACTTCCATCATTCCGTTATTATGGCACACATCATCATTGTCATATTGCTTTGCATGATCATATAGCTGACATAGTATTTGTGGCTCAACAACCGTTCATCATTTTTTATACATGTTACGCTAGATCATTGCATATCCTTGTACACTGCCAGGGGCATTCATATAGAGTCATATTTGTTCTCGTATCGAGTTGTAATTTTGAGTTGTAAGTAAATAGAAGTGTGATGATCATCATTATTCATTATTAGAGCAATGTCTCAAGTGAGGAAATAAAAAAATAAAAAAGAGAGGCCAAAAAGAGCCCAATAAAAAAATGAAAATGAGAGAAAAAGAGAGATGGGGCAATGTTACTTCTTTTTCCACACTTGCGCTTCAAAGTAGCACCATTTTTTCATATAGAGAGTCTCCTATGTCGTCTAACTAGTGGGAATTTTTCATTATAGTACTTGGCTTGTATATTCCAATGATGGGATTCCTCAAATGCCTGTGGTCTTCATGAGCAAGCAAGTTGGATGCACACCCACTTCATTTTGTTTTTGAGCTTTCATACGCTTATAGCTATTAGTGCATCCGTTGCATGGCACTACCTACTCCTTGCATTGACATCAATTGATAGGCATCTCCATAGCCCGTTGATTAGCCTCGTCGATGTGAGACTTTGTCCATTTTTGTCTTCTCCATATTAATCTCTACCACTATACTCTATTCCACCCATAGTGCTATATCCATGGCTTGCGCTCATGTACTGCATGAGGGTTGGAAAAGTTGAAGCGCGTTAAAAAGTGTGGACCAATTGCTTGGCTAACGCCAGGGTAGTGCATGATTTATACTTTGTGTTAAGAAGATGGAGCATGACAAGGCTATATGATTTTGTAGGGATAGCGTTCTTTAGCATTGATATTTTGAAAGGCCTGATGGTTTGTTGGTATGCCTGAGTATTGATGTCTTTATGTCAAATTATAGACTGTTGCTTTGAATCATTCGGATCTAAATATTCATGCCATAAAATAAATCTATTTTTACCATTTACCAACTCGAGCACGAGCAGGAATTAAGCTTGGGGATGCTTGATACGTCTCCAACGTATCTACATTGTTTTATTCTTCCATGTTATTATAGTATCGATCTTGGATGTTTTATATGCAATATTATATCATTTTTTGGGACTAACCTATTAATTTAGTGCCAAGTGCCACTTGTTGTTTTTTGCCCGTTTTTGGTTTTCCAGGAAATCAGTACCAAATGAAGTCTAAATGCTACGAAACTTTTTGACGATTTTTTCTGGACATAAGACCCTAGAAGCTCCGGAGGAGGCCAGAAGGCGAAGGAGTAGGCCACAAGGCACTAGGGCGCGCCCTAGCACCTTGTGTGCCCCTCGTTCCTCCGTTTGACCTATTTCCAACTCTATAAATTCTCTAAAATCAGGAAACCAACAAAGAGCCGCCCAAAATACTTTTTCCTCCACCGCAAGTCTCTGTTCTTGCGAGATCCCATCTGGAGGCCTTTTCCGGTACACTGCCGGAGGGGAAATCGGTCATGGAAGGCCTCTACATCAACCTTACTACCCTTTCGATGATGTGTGAGTAGTTTACCACAGATCTACAGGTCCATAGCTATCACCAAGATGGCTTCTTCTCTCTCTTTGATCTTGAATACAATGTTCTCCTCAAGGTTCTTGAAGATCTACTCGATGTAATCTTCTTTTGAGGTGTGTTTGTTGGGATCCGATGAATTATGGGTTTCTTATCAGATTATCTATGAATATTATTTGAATCTTCTCTGAACTCTTTTATGCATGTTTATTATTTCTTTGCATTTCTCTCCAATCTATCTGTTTGGTTTGGCCAACTAGATTGATTTATCTTGCAATGGGAGAGGTGCTTTGTAATGGGTTCAATCTTGCGGTGCTCTGTATCACAGTGACAAAAAGGGACAAGACACGTATTTGTATTGTTGACATTAAGGGGAAAACGATGGGGTTTATTCATATTGATTGGATTTACTTGGTCTACATCATGTCCTCTTTCTTAAGGCATTACTCCATTCTTTATTAACTTAATACTCTAGATGGATGCTGGATAGCAGTCGATGTGTGGAGTAATAGTAGTAGATGCAGGCAGGAGTCGGTCTACTTGTCTCGGATGTGATGCCTATATACATGATCATTTCCTGATATCGTCATAACTATGCGCTTTTCTATCAATTGCCCAACAGCAATTTGTTTACCCACCGCATGTTTTTTGTTCAAGAGAGAAGCCTCTAGTGAAAAATATGGTCCCCGGTGAGGGAGTCCTGGATCAGGGGGTCCTCCGGTGTCTGGACTATTCGACATGGGCCGGACTGATGGACCGAGAAGATAAAAGCAGAAGGCCTTCCCCCGTGTCCGAGTAAGACTCCTATGTGCGTAGACGGCAAGTTTGATGTCCGGATGTGCTATTTCCTTCTTCTGCAAACCGACTCTCTACAACCCTAGGCCCCTCCAGTGTGTATATAAACCGGAGGGTTTAATCCGTGGAGATCATCATAATTCTCATAGGCTAGACAGCTAGGGTTTAGCCATTACGATCTTGAGGTAGATCAACTCTTGTAACCCCTATACTCATCAAATACAATCAAGCAGGACGTAGGGTTTTACCTCCATTAAGAGGGCCCAAACCTGGGTAAACATTGTGTCCCACTTGTCCCTTGTTACCATCAATCCTCAAACGCACAGTTTGGGACCCCCTACCCGAGATCTTCCAGTTTTGACACTGACATTGGTGCTTTCATTGTGAGTTCCACCGTGTTGTCGATAGAAGGATCGATGCCTCGCCTTGTCATCAACAATGACATCACTTCTGGAGGGAACCTAACTTCGGGACAGGTCCTCCAGCTCGGCGGTTTCACCGTGGGCACCCGCGCGGCCTTCAAGCCGACGGGACCCCCCGCGTTCGCCAAACATCACCTCCGCATCGGTCTCGAACACTCCGAAAAGATGGATCTGGCGGACTTCTCGTCCTTGAAGGAGCTGCTAGATCGCATTGCCACCCTGGGGCTTGCAACAGATTATGATCGAATCGGGCTTAAACCCGATCAGAGGGAAATTAATTCCCCGCCGATCACCCATCTGGTAGCGGTCGTTGAGGAACAAGCCAAAAACACTTCTTCCCCTATGTTAAAAACCAGCTATGTCTGGATCTCCGAGCTCCCTAAGCCGGATACCCTCACTCAGGATGAGATTGCACTTCCTCTGAACTCAGGGTCGGACATAGGGCCCGGAAAGCACTTGGATCTTTCGGAACCCGAACTGGTCACCTCGAAGATTTTTCAAGCTCCGGATTCAACCTTGGGTCAGGGTTCGGGTTTTATCCCACCCACCACAATCAATATTCTCCAAGCAATTCAGGCCCTCCAGACATATGTGACCTAATGTATGTATGGCAGCAACCTCAGGAAACGGTCCATACTTCTGGGCCAGATTCCTCCTTGTTAAAAACAAGATTAAAGATTGCTGCGACGACGATGCATTTCCAGTTTTTTATCGTAATTGTACGGACGAGGGAATTCTGAATGCCCTCAACCGCCGTCGCATACAGAACTTTGCAGAATTTTCACACTTAGTACAGAAGTACTGTGCGATGGAAAGTACATGGAAGGCCCAGAAAGCCCGGTTGGAACCCGCTGCCTCTAAGCGGTCCACCACACGGGCAAAACGGATGCACCCCTACGAGGCATCCGATCATAAGCCCGTTGGCAAGAAAAACAAACCCCTCACGGGACACAGAATAGTTCTTGATGAACTCCTGGACAAACCCTATCAGATACATGCGACGCCGAGTACTGAACCAACTCACAGCCTGCGAGCATGTTAGGTATTCCGGCAAGTAGCTAAAAGCGGTGAGGCTATCCTCACCAACATTACTCCAGAGAAGCATTCTCCGGAGGATGACGATCTTAACATCTTTACGGCCTTCAAGACCTTCTCTTCAAATAATTGGTGCAAAAGGCCGCTCTGCAACCTCGCCGAAATTAACCAAGTAACCGCAATAAGCCCTTGGAGCGACGCGGCCGTAACTTTCACCAAGGATGACAAACCAAGGGCCCGATCAGTCCGAGCACCAGCCGCCCTAGTCTTAAACCCAATTGTGGATGGCTTTCGGCTCATGAAAGTGCTCATGGACGGTGGCAGCGGACTTAACCTCATCTACGAGGACACGCTCGACAAAATGCAAATTGACAAGGCCCGCATCGAGCAAAGCAGTACCACCTTTCGAGGCTCAGTTGCGAAGCACGATGTTCGGGGAAAATCAAACTTGATGTGGTATTTGGCACACCTGAGAATTACAGGTCCGAAGAGTTGCTTTTCCATGTGCCCCCCTTCAACAGCGGATATCACGGCCTTTTGCGGCGGGATGCCTTCTCACGCTTCCAAGCACTACAAAAAAAATACACTTCCGTGATGATACGTGTTTGTCACAGTAGGTCACGTTTTCTGTCATGCATGTACATCTATGAAAAATTTATGACAGAATCAAGATAGTCATACCTGTGCTGTCGTAGAAGTGTTCCATGACATTACCAAAATTATCATCACGGAAGTGTCCACTTCCATGACGATAAATCGCGCGTCACAGAAGTGCTTTCGTCAAGGGTGACCGACATGTGGCATCCACCGTAACGGAACGCCGTTAAGCTACCGGGTCTAGTTTTGGATCCGATAACCCGTTAACAGCCCCGACCAATGGGGATTTTCCACGTGTAAAATCATCATTGGCTGGAGGAAACACGTGTCGGCTCACCGTTGGGACAGATGTCATCCACTCATTGGACCCAAAGCGCCTATGATACGTCGACACGTGGCACGGCCCAACAGAGGCCCATATAGGTTAAAAAGGCCGGCCCAGTCAAAGGCCCGTAGTACTTACTCAGGTACTAGTGGGCTAGCCCAATAACGGCCTGCTTAATAAAGGCCCATTTACGGCCCGAAGCCAGATCTGGCCCGTTAATTGTTCGCTGAATATTTGGGCCCATTTATGGCCCGAAGCCAGATCTGGCCCATTAATTGTTCACTGAATATTTGGGCCCAATTACGGCCCAGTGACTTTCGGCCTGTTAGAGGCCCGATGTAGACATGGGCCCATTTCAGCCCGGTGTGACTTTCGGCCTAGGAATGGCCCGTGCTGCCCATGGGCCATATATGGTCCGACGGGACATCGGGCCCACTAACGGCCCGTGATAAAGGTGGCAACAGTTAAGCCCAATGTGACTTTGGGCCTGTTCAAGGCCTGTCGCATAATTCGGCCTGTTGATGTCTGTACTAAGCTTTCGGCCTCTTAAAGGCCCATGATATCAGTGGGCCAACTAAGGCCCGAGATATGTTTCGGCCTGGTAACTGCCCGTGATATAACTGGGCCCAAAAAGGCCCGGTCTACATTTCAGCCTACTGAAGGCCCGTCGACGAATAGTAAAAATTGAGGCCCAATATGCATTTCGGCCTGCTAAAGGCCCATGGTTTCATCTGGGCCGTAACAGGCCAATACAATATTCAGCCTGTTAATGGCCCAATGCTACCTGGGCCAAACTAAGTGCTGGGTCCACAAAAGGCCCAACTAAAATATAGGCCGGTGTAAGTTGTGGGCCTCATGCAAAGTGTGAAGGCCCCAATCATTTGGGCCCAACAGAGATGCAGGCCGGCCCAATTGTGGCCCGCTAAACACCAGGCCCGTTAGAGGCGAATGTTTCGGCCCGGTCGACTACATCTGATTTTTTTTCAGATAGCGAATGATGGCAGTAACTAGTAGGAATTAAGAACAAACCTACTCTATACAATAAAGAAATTATGGCATAGTAACTAAGAATAAACCTACACTATACAATAAAGGATTTATGGTATATTACATCCACTGGGCATCGAAGTTCGCCACCAGTGATCATAAAGCGCAACGAAGAAGCAGATTACCAAAACTGGGCACCATTGCAGCGTAACAAAATAATACTGAACCGAGACCACTTCCAAGACAGTTCAAGAAAGGTTAGCCTTGCGCGAGAACTGCTGCGCAAGCTGCTGAGCAAGGCTGTGAGACCGGCCTAGCATGTCGGTCATAGCTTCCAGGTGTAGCTGTTTAGCGATGAGGTTCTCATTGGTGTTCTCCGCAATCTTTCTTAGAGATAGGACTTCAAGTCGAAGTTGAGTTGCAGAATGCCTTTCTGCTAGAACTTGGGACTGAAGAAGTCGAACTGATTCAGACAACGAATTCTGTGAGCTTGTCTGACTGCTAGTCTCAAGTAACTTGAACACTGCATCAAGACAAGACTTTGGGGTTGTCTCGCTATCTTCAAGATGTTTTGCCTTCTTTGCTGCAATATATCTTGGGTTTGTCGCACAGCCTTCAGCAGACTTGTGCATGCCATCAGGCATATCACCCTGAAACAAAGCAGAGAGATGACAGGTTTTGCACGTGTATAATTAAAGATGATAACTGTGCTGTCAATTCCATCCAATTTCAAATTAGAAAATAAAGGGGGGGGGGGGGGGGGGGGGGGGGGGGGGGGGGGGGGGGGGGGGGGGGGGGGGGGGGGGGGGGGGGGGGGGGGGGGGGGGGGGGGGGGGGGGGGGGGGGGGGGGGGGGGGGGGGGGGGGGGGGGGGGGGGGGGGGGGGGGGGGGGGGGGGGGGGGGGGGGGGGGGGGGGGGGGGGGGGGGGGGGGGGGGGGGGGGGGGGGGGGGGGGGGGGGGGGGGGGGGGGGGGGGGGGGGGGGGGGGGGGGGGGGGGGGGGGGGGGGGGGGGGGGGGGGGGGGGGGGGGGGGGGGGGGGGGGGGGGGGGGGGGGGGGGGGGGGGGGGGGGGGGGGGGGGGGGGGGGGGGGGGGGGGGGGGGGGGGGGGGGGGGGGGGGGGGGGGGGGGGGGGGGGGGGGGGGGGGGGGGGGGGGGGGGGGGGGGGGGGGGGGGGGGGGGGGGGGGGGGGGGGGGGGGGGGGGGGGGGGGGGGGGGGGGGGGGGGGGGGGGGGGGGGGGGGGGGGGGGGGGGGGGGGGGGGGGGGGGGGGGGGGGGGGGGGGGGGGGGGGGGGGGGGGGGGGGGGGGGGGGGGGGGGGGGGGGGGGGGGGGGGGGGGGGGGGGGGGGGGGGGGGGGGGGGGGGGGGGGGGGGGGGGGGGGGGGGGGGGGGGGGGGGGGGGGGGGGGGGGGGGGGGGGGGGGGGGGGGGGGGGGGGGGGGGGGGGGGGGGGGGGGGGGGGGGGGGGGGGGGGGGGGGGGGGGGGGGGGGGGGGGGGGGGGGGGGGGGGGGGGGGGGGGGGGGGGGGGGGGGGGGGGGGGGGGGGGGGGGGGGGGGGGGGGGGGGGGGGGGGGGGGGGGGGGGGGGGGGGGGGGGGGGGGGGGGGGGGGGGGGGGGGGGGGGGGGGGGGGGGGGGGGGGGGGGGGGGGGGGGGGGGGGGGGGGGGGGGGGGGGGGGGGGGGGGGGGGGGGGGGGGGGGGGGGGGGGGGGGGGGGGGGGGGGGGGGGGGGGGGGGGGGGGGGGGGGGGGGGGGGGGGGGGGGGGGGGGGGGGGGGGGGGGGGGGGGGGGGGGGGGGGGGGGGGGGGGGGGGGGGGGGGGGGGGGGGGGGGGGGGGGGGGGGGGGGGGGGGGGGGGGGGGGGGGGGGGGGGGGGGGGGGGGGGGGGGGGGGGGGGGGGGGGGGGGGGGGGGGGGGGGGGGGGGGGGGGGGGGGGGGGGGGGGGGGGGGGGGGGGGGGGGGGGGGGGGGGGGGGGGGGGGGGGGGGGGGGGGGGGGGGGGGGGGGGGGGGGGGGGGGGGGGGGGGGGGGGGGGGGGGGGGGGGGGGGGGGGGGGGGGGGGGGGGGGGGGGGGGGGGGGGGGGGGGGGGGGGGGGGGGGGGGGGGGGGGGGGGGGGGGGGGGGGGGGGGGGGGGGGGGGGGGGGGGGGGGGGGGGGGGGGGGGGGGGGGGGGGGGGGGGGGGGGGGGGGGGGGGGGGGGGGGGGGGGGGGGAGATGCAGATTGATGCTACATAATCAACTACCAATCCCTGGAAGTACAAGCATTACAGGACAAAATGTACTGACAAGAGCAATGGGCTACACTTCTGCACTGGCATTGTTTGTGTATTCTACTTTTTGGTAAGATTAAATATAGATCTGATCTTTTTTAGTAAATGGTGGGCGAGGGAGATAAGATGCAGAATGCTACACAATGAACCAATCCCTCTTCCCATAATACAAGAGTGTTTTGAACACTGGTGTACTGTACAAAACGTTCTTATATTATGTTAATGTAAGTACAGTGATAGACGATGTTCAGTCCTTACAAGAGGACTGCAGAGCTAAACCTCTTCAAAAGCATTGGGTTGATTCTAAATTTATGTAAGAGTCCATACAGATCTTATAATGTCCACCAAATGGACGATAACGAGGCTAACATGTGTAGTGATGCTACATAATCAAACAGCTATGAAAGTAAGTATGGTCATACAGGGCAAGAGGTACTCACAAGAGCAATGCAGTGTGCAGTATAGTTGCGAGATTTTGCGGTCCCTTGAGAACGAATGTTCTTCTGCTAACAGTTTTCGTACAAGTGAGACGTTAAGGCAAATGCAGAAATGTAGTTCAAATTGTGATGTGATATCATAGATAGTACCTTACGCTGCAGCCGAAACCAATGTGTAACAAGATTATTCCAGTCACCATCGGATAAATGTAGCACCGGAGACTTTACAAAAAATTTGTTTAGAGGCTTGCCATCGAAGTGCGCTTGCCTCAGGTAGGAACGATACTTCATCAACGAGTGCTTGAAAAGCGCAACCAACCCTTGCTCGTCTTCACAATCTAGTTTGGTCCTCGCCTATTTAAAAGAATGAAATCTTGTGTCTTCTATCGGGGGGGGGGGGGGGGGGGGGGGGGGGGGGGGGGGGGGGGGGGGGGGGGGGGGGGGGGGGGGGGGGGGGGGGGGGGGGGGGGGGGGGGGGGGGGGGGGGGGGGGGGGGGGGGGGGGGGGGGGGGGGGGGGGGGGGGGGGGGGGGGGGGGGGGGGGGGGGGGGGGGGGGGGGGGGGGGGGGGGGGGGGGGGGGGGGGGGGGGGGGGGGGGGGGGGGGGGGGGGGGGGGGGGGGGGGGGGGGGGGGGGGGGGGGGGGGGGGGGGGGGGGGGGGGGGGGGGGGGGGGGGGGGGGGGGGGGGGGGGGGGGGGGGGGGGGGGGGGGGGGGGGGGGGGGGGGGGGGGGGGGGGGGGGGGGGGGGGGGGGGGGGGGGGGGGGGGGGGGGGGGGGGGGGGGGGGGGGGGGGGGGGGGGGGGGGGGGGGGGGGGGGGGGGGGGGGGGGGGGGGGGGGGGGGGGGGGGGGGGGGGGGGGGGGGGGGGGGGGGGGGGGGGGGGGGGGGGGGGGGGGGGGGGGGGGGGGGGGGGGGGGGGGGGGGGGGGGGGGGGGGGGGGGGGGGGGGGGGGGGGGGGGGGGGGGGGGGGGGGGGGGGGGGGGGGGGGGGGGGGGGGGGGGGGGGGGGGGGGGGGGGGGGGGGGGGGGGGGGGGGGGGGGGGGGGGGGGGGGGGGGGGGGGGGGGGGGGGGGGGGGGGGGGGGGGGGGGGGGGGGGGGGGGGGGGGGGGGGGGGGGGGGGGGGGGGGGGGGGGGGGGGGGGGGGGGGGGGGGGGGGGGGGGGGGGGGGGGGGGGGGGGGGGGGGGGGGGGGGGGGGGGGGGGGGGGGGGGGGGGGGGGGGGGGGGGGGGGGGGGGGGGGGGGGGGGGGGGGGGGGGGGGGGGGGGGGGGGGGGGGGGGGGGGGGGGGGGGGGGGGGGGGGGGGGGGGGGGGGGGGGGGGGGGGGGGGGGGGGGGGGGGGGGGGGGGGGGGGGGGGGGGGGGGGGGGGGGGGGGGGGGGGGGGGGGGGGGGGGGGGGGGGGGGGGGGGGGGGGGGGGGGGGGGGGGGGGGGGGGGGGGGGGGGGGGGGGGGGGGGGGGGGGGGGGGGGGGGGGGGGGGGGGGGGGGGGGGGGGGGGGGGGGGGGGGGGGGGGGGGGGGGGGGGGGGGGGGGGGGGGGGGGGGGGGGGGGGGGGGGGGGGGGGGGGGGGGGGGGGGGGGGGGGGGGGGGGGGGGGGGGGGGGGGGGGGGGGGGGGGGGGGGGGGGGGGGGGGGGGGGGGGGGGGGGGGGGGGGGGGGGGGGGGGGGGGGGGGGGGGGGGGGGGGGGGGGGGGGGGGGGGGGGGGGGGGGGGGGGGGGGGGGGGGGGGGGGGGGGGGGGGGGGGGGGGGGGGGGGGGGGGGGGGGGGGGGGGGGGGGGGGGGGGGGGGGGGGGGGGGGGGGGGGGGGGGGGGGGGGGGGGGGGGGGGGGGGGGGGGGGGGGGGGGGGGGGGGGGGGGGGGGGGGGGGGGGGGGGGGGGGGGGGGGGGGGGGGGGGGGGGGGGGGGGGGGGGGGGGGGGGGGGGGGGGGGGGGGGGGGGGGGGGGGGGGGGGGGGGGGGGGGGGGGGGGGGGGGGGGGGGGGGGGGGGGGGGGGGGGGGGGGGGGGGGGGGGGGGGGGGGGGGGGGGGGGGGGGGGGGGGGGGGGGGGGGGGGGGGGGGGGGGGGGGGGGGGGGGGGGGGGGGGGGGGGGGGGGGGGGGGGGGGGGGGGGGGGGGGGGGGGGGGGGGGGGGGGGGGGGGGGGGGGGGGGGGGGGGGGGGGGGGGGGGGGGGGGGGGGGGGGGGGGGGGGGGGGGGGGGGGGGGGGGGGGGGGGGGGGGGGGGGGGGGGGGGGGGGGGGGGGGGGGGGGGGGGGGGGGGGGGGGGGGGGGGGGGGGGGGGGGGGGGGGGGGGGGGGGGGGGGGGGGGGGGGGGGGGGGGGGGGGGGGGGGGGGGGGGGGGGGGGGGGGGGGGGGGGGGGGGGGGGGGGGGGGGGGGGGGGGGGGGGGGGGGGGGGGGGGGGGGGGGGGGGGGGGGGGGGGGGGGGGGGGGGGGGGGTGGGTGATGAGGAGTGGCTGCTAAGTGTTGAGGACTTATCTCAGGATAAATCGGGTTGGCTTAGTGGGTGCTGCACGCCTGAGCCCTGAACGGACTGGGAAGGTAGGCATGGTGGCACGCCCGGGCAGCGGTGACGCTGTTGGGCGAGCGGCTCCTGACCTCCTGTTAGTCCGGCGTCTCCTCCTAGAGTCATGCCGTCCGGGGACGGCAAGTCACCGGTGAGGCAGGCGGCTGGGGGCGAGTAGAGATCGGAAGCGCGCAGCAGAATAGAGGGGAATCGGGGCCTGGGACGACCCAAAATCCCAGGGAGGGCCGGCCCACCGTGGGCACCCTGTAGAGATACACACCCGAGCGGCGAACATGCATTTTCGAAACTAATTTAGGAACATTTAGCTGACCAATTAAATGAATCTATTTTAGTAATATCATATTCGTATTTGAACAACTAAGCTTGTTTAGCTTGATGGGTCGAGCAGTGCTATTATGACACGAAGCACGTATTCTGATCGTATAGTGATCATAAAAGGGGGAAACCAGAGAAATGATATTTAGCAGCCATTGTTTGCTTCGAACTAAGAACTAAATTCTAAGAGCTGAAAAGAAAGTAGAGTAACCAAGTTAAGATCTATTTTCTGGTTGAGATCAAAAAGTTGAGGAGATATGAAGTACCACCTCTCTTGCGGCGCCGTGCAGGCATCGGGGGTGCGATGGCTGTCGGTGGCGTTGAAGCAGATCTGCGACGGTAGACGGGTGCATCGGGGGATAAGTCCCATTGCGGTGGAAGAGAAGGTCGTGTGAGCGGCCCCGGCAAAGAGGACGACGGCGCCGATGAAGCAAGAGGACGTGATGCAAGGCTCTTGGTCCGTCGCCGTGGATGAGAAACGTGCATCTCTAGTAGTGGACGATGCGGTCTTGGTAGGCGCTCCGGCATGGTGGAGGACGGTGGCGATGGATGTGGTGGAGGATGGCGGCGATGGATGTGGTGGAGGACGGCGGCGATGGATGGGGTGGCAGACGGAGGCTGGTGTGGGGATGGTGTTCTAGCGCGGACGGTGTATGAATGGGAAAATGGAGGGAGAGGTATGGGGAACCATGTTTTTGGGACGCGCCTGTCTAAAATATGGGAAAGTTACGAACTTAGCCCCCGTTTAAAATTTGGACGTCTCGTCGGTTGGGGATACGAGGTAATCTCGCATCTCGCCAATATTTGCCCAGAGCGATTTCGGGTGAGGAGAGGGTGGTTGGCGCCCATGGTTGGCGCCCACGGTGTATGAACGGGGCTGACAGGTAGGGCGGTTGTGTCACGTCTGAGTGAAGTTACAAACCTGCCCCTATTGAAAATATTTGCCTACATCGATTTCGGCCGAGTTGAGTTTGTTTTGCCGCCCACCATGTACGAATGGGGAAATGGAGGGAGAAACAGAGGTCTTTCGGACGAGCTTGAATCAAATGTGTGTTGCCGCCCATGTTTGGTGCCCACCGTGTTGGAATGGGCTCAGAGGCGGTCGTGTCACGTCTTATTGAAGTTACTATCCTACCCCTATTTAGAGCAGTGGAAATCGGGCTGATGGATTGTCCGTATAATGGGTAGACAGTAATTTCCATCTCCCAAACACTTGGCTTCGGGCAGCCGACGTGGGAGTGGACATTTTGCCGCTTCTTTGGAATTTTGGGACAATAAGCATCCACGTTTACCCTGGCAACTAAATTCGAATCCATTTTGTATTCCTATACGAATCTTTATAAATCATTCTATGTGTTTTTATATATCTTCAAAAGGACGACAAAGATGTATTCCACTGTCATATATGAATATGGTTTACAAATGCCGATACTCAAATTCAGAAGCTAGAATCCAGTTTAAGGTGAATTCGAATATTTGGAACACTTCATGTCCAACTCAAATGTCACACGCAGCATAATGTGTACTCCCATTTAGATATGTACACAAGCGTTGTATCAAGATTCAAATACCGAGTGAATCAACCAAGAATGTACAAAACTAACAGACATATAAACACTTATAGAGTATATGGATCAATAATATCAACTAACATACATAAGCCAGGCCGCTGTACTTTTCTTTGCTACAACAGCATCCTTTTTTTAGCCAAGCTACTACAGCATCTTGGCCCTTTCCAATGCGTGCCACTTATGGTCCATCTATACTACTATTATTGCTGAATGCACATTCAGCCCGATTGGCATATTTGTAGGTCTGACACAGCAATCAAAATGAAATGTCTCCGAGTCTTATCAATTAATACAGACTTGTGCTCAAATAAAATTACAAACCAAAAAACAAAAAACAATTATTACATGATCTCTAAAACAAATGGTTTGATTGATTACATGAACAAACAACACAAAGGTTATTCAATGATGGAAAGAACATTTCACCTATGATTTACCAAGTGGGAATTTAATTTCCTTTTTTCCTTCAGGACCTTAACAATGTGGTCAGTCTCAGCTTGCTTCGTTTTGAAATCCACCAAATATTTAATGGCTGTCTTGAGTACTGCTACTGATTGTGCTGTTTGCTTCCTCAACATGTCAACTTCATCTCTAAGTGCAGAAGCAGAATCTCTTTCTACCACTAGTTTAGCCTCTAGAGCATTAGCAGTTGGCAATTCATAATGCACGATTGGGCCGGTGCCACTGCTATGGGATGATACAACGTCCATGGGGACCTCGCTCTTTGATCTTGGGCTAACCTATTTTGCCATTAAAGTTCCGATTGGATTCAGAAAAGTTGAAGTTAGCAAAACATCTCAACTAGGAGTTATAACAGCAAACCAGTTAAACAAACAAGGAATTAAAGAGTTTCAATTCGATGCTGAAAAGTAGTTATTAACATCATTGTAACCCGTTGTTGCAGCAGCAAAGCAGTTAAACAAACAAGTAGCTATTTAAGTTCAGGCAAACAGGTAATTCTTAACAGTAAGTATCAAACACATAGATAGGTGCCGTCTATAATAGGATTAAAAGGCTGTGGCATTATGTAATCAGTAGCAAACTAAATTAAGCCAAGCAACGTAATTGAACAATTTTGCAATAAGTGGCTAACTAAAATTCCGAGAAGCAGGTAACTGAACTTACGCTAGTTCTTTGTACAGGCACACTGCAACTTCTTTTTCGCTTACAAGGTTGTACGAAGGAGTCTATGGCATCAATTGCTTGGATACGCAGTCCCAATACTTCTTTCTTCCCACACTGCATTGGTAAGTCGAATGGTTAATCTGGTAAGATGGTGCGTCCTTGATATGTTATATGAGGACGTGTAGTCAGACTAGTTGTAGCCACACACATCACACTGGCTTTTACTGTATATTTCATGCGATTACTTTTGGCATATCGAGATCTAAGCAATCTACAATAGGATGAAAAGACTGGCATCCTTCACATTATTGGCGAACTCAGTTCATAGAAACAAGCGATTCAACCATTCTGTGGGTAAATCTAAAGCGCCACTGGAATATTTTTCACTACCCCTATCATGCATGCAAAAAGGGGCGACGCCACCATAGGGGCTGGTATGGGCGGCCGCCTCGGGTGGCTCAAAAGTGTGCACCTAGTTTGAGTCGTTCAGGTTGGCCCAGGCTAGTTTTGTTCATCCCAACGCACGAGCAGGCAATGTAAAAAATGAAGAAAAATGTTTCAATTTGGATAGGCCAATAACATAAGTGCAAGGCAGGCCCTATAGCAAGCTCACGGCCCAAACGAGTGCCTCCCATATCGATCGACAGCAGGAAACATCCCAATTCATCCGCTCCAGCCTCCATTCTGGTTTGCTCCTAACCTAGCCGCCGCTGGACAGACCGACACAGCACTTCCTCGCGCCCTCGTTGGAGGGCGGTCACCGGGCTTCAAGCAAACGGAAGGACAAGAAGATGAAGATCCAACCCTGGGTGTAGCCTGCGTGGGAGGCAGCGGCGGCAGCACGGGCATGGCATCGAGCTTGCGCAAACGGACAGTCGCAGCTTGCAAGAGTAGCATGCGCAACGAGCAGGTACATCACATCCCTGATTATATCTAATTCAACTCTTCAATTTCTGGCCAATAGTTAAACCTGACGGTGTTGTAAAACTGCTTGTATGTAGGGAATCTATGAGAAAATGAAACCAATTTCTACTTATTTTATAACTCCCCCAATCAATACTGAACTGACGGAATCTGATGTATCTAATCAAGTTTCCAGTGCAAACATCCAAGCTCATGTTGTCCTTGAGCCTGAAGTGTCTAATGAACAGACTGCTAATGAAGGATTTGATGCAAACATTTTACATGCTCCTGGTGATGAACATATAGTGTCTAATGAGGCATCTAATGCAAGCATTTTGCAAGCTCCCATTGAAGGATTTAGTGTCTAATGATGATCTGCTATGTTGAGAGAGACATAGAGATTTGCAGGCATTGATGACAAGCAAATTATAGTGCATTTTCATGGCTTGAGGAAACGTCGAGGCCATCTACCAGAAAGTCCCCGTATCATGACAACGTAGCATAAATACTTTTCTAATCTGTTGTTTGAAACTATTGGCATACTTGTGCAGGATAGATATATTGATATGCAGTTTGCACACTGGTTATAGGTGCAATTACACTTCGATATTTTCAGCCAGAGAACGAATAATTCAAGCAGGTACAGACCATGTTTGTAGTCCTTGTACACCATGTTGCATTTTGTGTTTTTTGGTGCTTGCATCATTTAGTGTTTATAATCTGAACTACTTTGGATCATTAGCTGGTTTTCAAAGTGCATGTAGCTTCACATTTCTCAAGTTATGTTGATTTCCGGAGTGCAAGTGCCTTCGTATTTTTTAAGTTAAATGTTCGCCCTTGGTAACTTGAATTCATGGATCCGCCACTGCACACAAATCATACATGAATGCCAGTACGAATTAAATGAAATGCAGGGACTTACGCTAGCTCGTTGTACAGGCTCACTGCAGCTCTGCTTGCGCTTGGGATGTTCCATGTACAAGTCCATGTTACCACTTGCTTGGATGTGCAGGCCTTGTGCTCCTTGCATCCCCCTCTGCATTTTTGACACGGCAAATGGCTGATCAAATAAGAGGAATCGACCTTGCTGTTGTACCGGAGGACAGATACTTACAAGGTTATACGGGTGTGCAGGATGTGTACCAGATCCCGTAGCGCCGTCATGCTTCGCTAAAAAAATGGATTTGCTTGTTTCAGATGATATCTCCAGAAGAAATAAGAGTTAAAGTCAGAGTTGGATAGGCGTGTAAGCTAAGAGAGCAGTGAAAGGATATCCAAACATCGTCGGAACAGTGCACAAGGGAGTGATGTGTGGATACCTAGTTCAGGCCGGCGTTTGGGCATGCTCGCCTAGCTAGACTGTGGGTCACTTCAGAGCCGTTGAGGGTGATGCGCTAGCGTTGGCTGGCCACGCACGGATGCAGATCTTGAGTGGCAGCAGAGCGCTACGATGCGGTGGACGAGACCGTTGGTGAAGCCCCAGCGGCCTCGGGGGGCGGAGGCGCGACGATGTGCTCGGTGAAGTAGCCCCGGTGAGCTGGGAGACAGTGTCGGTGAAGCACACCTGATGCGGTGGAAGTCGGTGTCTGTGAGGCACGTCGGTTGCGGCGATCGACATTGTCAGTGGACCACCCGGTGCGGTGGACGAGGGCGTAGATGAGGTAGCTCCGGTGCGGTGGTGAAGTGTGACCGTCGTCTTCGTCGTTGTCGTCCAGCACAGAGGTGGGGAAAGAGACGAGACAAGGGGCGATTTGAACTTTGCTTGGGTTGGCGGCGAATTAGGGATTTGAGCAATCTGGGCGCGAAAGGGGACGGTGGAGAAGGGAGATTTTGCAGGGCTGGAATTGGGGCCGCCAGATATTTCAATCCGAAACGTGGAAGCGCGAACTTATTTTGTCGTCGTCCTTTTTTTGGGGGGGGAGGGGGGAGTGAGGGAGGGAGGTGGGTGTCTGGGTGCTACGCATCCGTCCGACACACGCGACCACCACGACACGACCCTGGTGCGCCTACATTTGAGAATGCAAATGAATCTTCTTTCATTTGCAAACGAATCTGTATGTATTACCATGCCCGTGTTCTCCTTGCAATAATTAGTCATTCGAAACGAGATACTATAAATTAATTAATGAGGAGTTATTTGAAAAAAAAAATCGAAACGGTATCCACGCTAACGTGGATTAGAGTGTGTGTCACATAATTAGTTATTTGAATTAGAGTGTGTGTCACATAGCGATCTCCAATTCTAACGTGGATTTTGCATTTCACTGTATCCATGCTAATTTTTTAATACAAATTCATATGTATATGATGAACACCATGGTAGTGAGAAAACTTTTGGATGGATTCAAACATCTGACCTACAAAATAGCACAACAAATCGAGTCAATGCCAACTTTTCGAAACCTAGTATGGCACGAATTCGAAATAATTAACCATATGCATGGTCCTCAGTTCAAATCTTACAATGTACACCGAATTGAAACATCGATATTAAGTCTCGTACTATCTACATTCAAATGTTGTTTTAGCCCCCCCCCCCCCCCCCCCCCCCCCCTCAATCTTCCTCTCCTAACCACCTTAGGAAGCTATCGGTTTCCAACACACATCCATTCTTTCTCTCCATGTTTCGATCTCTAACTCTCTCAACTACACAACCCCTTTTTTCCACTCTGTTACGAAATGTATTTACCTCACACACCCGCCATTGCACCCCATGCCGAGCTCTCTCTCTCTCTCTCCCTCTCCCTCTCACCCTCTCGCGCTAAATACATGCATTGCCTATCTAGCCCCCCAACCTCTCGTGCGCACGCACGCACATTGTCTATCTAGGTCACTCCCTCGAGACTGTCTCGCTCTTTCTTCCGCACGGCGGGCCACACTCGCTCAATCTCGCTCTCTTTATCTGAGTCTCGTTTAACCTCGTTTTCTTTCACACACAAATGATATATCTCCCTGTTCGGGCCTCGATCGACACACTCTATACTCTCTCACACAGATTGTCTATCTAGGTCAGTCCATCGAAGCCGCCCCCACTCTTTCGACCTCGTGGTGGGCCACGCTCGCTCTCTCTCTCTCTCTCTCTCTCTCTCTCTCTCTCCCTCTCTCTCTCCCTCTCTCTCTCTTTGTATGTCTCGATTAACCTCGCTCTTTCTCGGACAAAAATGATATATCACCATGTTTGAGCCCAATTCGACTTATTCACATTGTATACTCTCTCACGCACATTGTCTATCTAGGTCACTCTCTCCAACCCGACTCACTCTTTTGATCGCACGAAGACCCTATGTGATCGATCGACCTTGCTTCCTCCCACGCACAAAATATATCTACACGTCTGTGACTGGATCATCTCTCAAGGTCTATCTTACAGCCCTCACCCTTGCCAAAAGCTCAATCGGACAATATCTCTCCAGAGCATATATATTTGTTCCATGAATGTCGGACCACACTCACTTTGTCTCTCTATCTATATGTCTCTCGATTGACCTCACTTTCTCATGCCGTATCTTCCACACATTGAAGCTACCTCTCCATCCCTCGCAAAGCCGGAGCGGGGGGGGGGGGGGGGGGGGGGGGGGGGGGGGGGGGGGGGGGGGGGGGGGGGGGGGGGGGGGGGGGGGGGGGGGGGGGGGGGGGGGGGGGGGGGGGGGGGGGGGGGGGGGGGGGGGGGGGGGGGGGGGGGGGGGGGGGGGGGGGGGGGGGGGGGGGGGGGGGGGGGGGGGGGGGGGGGGGGGGGGGGGGGGGGGGGGGGGGGGGGGGGGGGGGGGGGGGGGGGGGGGGGGGGGGGGGGGGGGGGGGGGGGGGGGGGGGGGGGGGGGGGGGGGGGGGGGGGGGGGGGGGGGGGGGGGGGGGGGGGGGGGGGGGGGGGGGGGGGGGGGGGGGGGGGGGGGGGGGGGGGGGGGGGGGGGGGGGGGGGGGGGGGGGGGGGGGGGGGGGGGGGGGGGGGGGGGGGGGGGGGGGGGGGGGGGGGGGGGGGGGGGGGGGGGGGGGGGGGGGGGGGGGGGGGGGGGGGGGGGGGGGGGGGGGGGGGGGGGGGGGGGGGGGGGGGGGGGGGGGGGGGGGGGGGGGGGGGGGGGGGGGGGGGGGGGGGGGGGGGGGGGGGGGGGGGGGGGGGGGGGGGGGGGGGGGGGGGGGGGGGGGGGGGGGGGGGGGGGGGGGGGGGGGGGGGGGGGGGGGGGGGGGGGGGGGGGGGGGGGGGGGGGGGGGGGGGGGGGGGGGGGGGGGGGGGGGGGGGGGGGGGGGGGGGGGGGGGGGGGGGGGGGGGGGGGGGGGGGGGGGGGGGGGGGGGGGGGGGGGGGGGGGGGGGGGGGGGGGGGGGGGGGGGGGGGGGGGGGGGGGGGGGGGGGGGGGGGGGGGGGGGGGGGGGGGGGGGGGGGGGGGGGGGGGGGGGGGGGGGGGGGGGGGGGGGGTACTATTCGCCTTCACTTACTGGTGGGTTCCATGTGTGCTCTCTCTCTCTCTCCTCCTCTTCTGCGTTTAGACGCACGGGCAAACACGAAGAACTCGCGGGCGATGTTGCCGTTGACCATATCTGGACGCATTCATAAGTTATGGCACCAGTTTCACATGCTAGCAGCACTAGTCAGTGTGTACGGCAATGCATGTTAATTTGGAAGTATATTAAGTCCATGCGGATATTAAGTTGGATATTATTTGCGTGTTATTATGTGATTAGCACTATTTTTGGCATGAAATTAACTGCACGCTAAACGTGTTGAGCGCTCGACATTGAAGCAGTCTAGGTCGTTGGATGACAAGGAATACATGTGGCTTGATGACGTTTTATATTTAATTTGATACGGCTCTAGCAGAACATTCAATCGATCAAACCATAGATTTCATTCAGTCTGACTCCAACTTTAAATTATACAATGATCGATCTAAAATAAACGGAAATGATAAACGTTCGGATTTTAAGCATGGCAATCCGAACGTTTTTCATGGCAAATTTAGATTACGCGGCGGCGGCGGGGGCGTCTTGCGGTGGGAAGCGGCTCCTCTGCCGTGCTCTGTGTGTCGTCGGGCCACTGACCGACGGCGACGGCGGCGTCTTGCGCCGTTGTTGGCGTACTCCTGGACGTTGGCCCTAGCTTCAAGGAAGGCCACAATGTTCTAGACTTCGGTCTCCAGGAGCGAGTCAACTGGCAGGAGGAGGCGACTGGCGTTGGTGCAAGGAAGCGGTCGATGGCGGCCATCCATGCCGCTGAGGGGGGCACTGGCACCCGCGCGGGGACAGGCACTGTCAACGGCGCGGCGGAGACATTCGTGTGCACGGGCACCGGCACGGGCATGCACGTTAGTGCACGCGCAGGCGCATGCGCTGGCAGGTGCACTGGCACGGGCATGCGCGTCAGTGCACGCGCAGGCGCATGCCCTGGCAGGTGCACGGGCGCGTGAAAGTCGGCGGGGACCTCGTGGAACCCCGTGGCATCAAGCTCGGCGACAATGTGCGGCTCCCAGCCCATCAATGCCACGGGGATGGGCGCTGGCGTAGTCGGGGCGACGGGAGCTGGAACCGGAGCGGGGACAGGCCCGGCGTCTTCCCGCAAGGCCAGTTCAAGCTCGTCCCAAAGCGCCTTATGTTCTTGAGACTCCGGCTGGGTGTCTTCCTCAGGAAACTGGAAGACTAAGGGCAGACCATCGTGATGCGGCATGGCGTACGTTTAGGTCAGGCTGCTTGGAGGTAGACGACAGGAGAATCAGAGAGGAAGAGAGAAGATTGTAGCGATACCGGGTAGTGCGGGGTTGATTTTAAACTGCGGCGCTGGCGACATTAAAAGTGGGAGCAGTTGGCACGAAGGTGGGCGGCGGAGCCTGGTCAAAGGGCTCACCTCCCGGTGAGCCTGCACAGCGGTCTGCTCGCATGCCTCCCTGTCAGCCGGCGCAGCGGTCTGCTCGCACGCCTCCCGTCGACTCACACGCTTGCTCGGACGGCACCTGCCGATGAGAAGCGGGACTCATGGCGGCACGTAAACGCCCACGGTTTCAATAGTGAAAGCGTTCGCCTTAACGTGACAGGTCTTTGTTCCAAAATACCTTGGCTCTTCATTTGTGCAACTTGTCATAAGCAGCTTGTCTCAAATTGAAGAAAAAAATTACGAAGTAATATTTGTGCCATATCACGTGACCATGCTCAGTTTCAAGAATTTATGGTCACTTTTGGATTTTCTGAAATTTAAGATCCAGGATTTGAAACAATATCATAACCTGCATCATGCAATGAATTTTCAAGCCATACATCTATCATGTTGTATTTCTTAAGAAAGGATTTGGTCAAACATTTTGCTTAGTTAGACTTCAGACAAGTTATATATGCAGAGCAAAAGGATAATCCCTCTGTACCAGTGCATTACCTGATATATTAACTCAAGTACTAGGCACGAACAAACGGGCTCAATTCTGTGCTCATCCTGATGTAGTAGTAGTAGTACTAGGCAATGCAGTTGACGGGTGACCTTCGCGAGCGGCGACCGAGGGAATTGAACCGTGCTCGGCACGGTAGGTAACATTGTCTAGTTACTTTTTTTTTGAACACAACGTTGTCTAGTTACTAAAGCATCCCTCCGTTGTTCATCGGTAGTCATTATGGACCGGGGACATGAGGGGAATTTCGTAGGGCTGGAATTCTGGCCCCCAGATATTTCGACTCAAAACGCAGAGGCTCGACTGGTTGGGGTTGCCTAATGTGCGTACCACGCACGCCACCAGAAGGACACGAGCCCGGTTTTTTTTATTTTTTTATTTTTTTAGGATCAACACGAGCCAAGGTCTGGCTGGTACGCCGTTGGGTCCTACCATTCGAGAATACGAAAGGAACCTTTTAAGTTGCCGAACGAATCTATGTGTATTACAATGCCCGTATTTTCCTTGCAAATACTAATCTCAACGTGGTAATTGATTTATGACAAGTTGTTGAATTAGAGTGAGTTTGTGATATAGTGATCTCAACGTGGATTTCACATTTCATGGTATCCCTGCTAAGTTTTTCAATGCAAATTCAAATTTAAAAGATGAACAATATGGAGGTGAGAAAACTTTGTATGTATCAAGCATATGACCACACACACACACACACACACACAGAGACACCCACACACGAACACAACAACAATCCAATAAGTATAGTGCATTTATTTTTCCAAACCATGCATGTATGACACGAATTCAAAAATACTCCTTCTGTTCCTAAATATTAGTCTTTTAGAGATTTCAACAAGCGACTACATACGGAGCAACCCCCCCCCCCCCCCCCCCCCCCCCCCCCCCCCCCCCCCCCCCCCCCCCCCCCCCCCCCCCCCCCCCCCCCCCCCCCCCCCCCCCCCCCCCCCCCCCCCCCCCCCCCCCCCCCCCCCCCCCCCCCCCCCCCCCCCCCCCCCCCCCCCCCCCCCCCCCCCCCCCCCCCCCCCCCCCCCCCCCCCCCCCCCCCCCCCCCCCCCCCCCCCCCCCCCCCCCCCCCCCCCCCCCCCCCCCCCCCCCCCCCCCCCCCCCCCCCCCCCCCCCCCCCCCCCCCCCCCCCCCCCCCCCCCCCCCCCCCCCCCCCCCCCCCCCCCCCCCCCCCCCCCCCCCCCCCCCCCCCCCCCCCCCCCCCCCCCCCCCCCCCCCCCCCCCCCCCCCCCCCCCCCCCCCCCCCCCCCCCCCCCCCCCCCCCCCCCCCCCCCCCCCCCCCCCCCCCCCCCCCCCCCCCCCCCCCCCCCCCCCCCCCCCCCCCCCCCCCCCCCCCCCTAGCATCTAAGATGAAGGAGGACATCATATTCTCCTGTATGTAAGAATATCATGTGCTACCACACCTTAGATGCTTTGGTGATACAAGCTCTTCGGAGCCGTTAGATTTGTGACTCAACGCCTCCTCGGTGGTTCGAATGGTTTTTTGCAGAAAAGCCCCCAAAGAGTTCGGCCACTGCTTACAAGCACAAAGACTACTCAGATGCCATTGGATCTCAGATCAAACGACCTCGAAGCTCGTATCACCGTAGCATCCAAGCTGCGAGAGCACCTTATGTTTTCTCGCACGAGAGAATATGAGGTGCTCCCGCACCGTAGAATCTATGGTGATACGAGTTCACGGAGATCTAACGGCCCACAGTAGGAGGTTTGAATGTTTTTGCAATATACGGCTGAGAGAGTTTGGGAATTGCGCAGAAAGTACAAGTACTGCGCATGTGCCATCTGATCACTGATCATACGACCTAGATGCTCATATCACCGTAGCGGGTAATTAAGCTACGGGGAGCACCTAATATGAGCAACGGGGAGCCGTTGGATCCAAGATGCAGCGGCACACACGAGGCCTGAATGTTTTTTTTGCAAAAAAACCTTTGGAGAGTTTGGAAATTGCGCATAATTACAAAGACTACTCCCAAGCCATTGGATCTCACTTCCAACGGTGTAAATACTCGTATCACCATAGCATCTAAGCTGCGGGGTGGATGTGATATTCTATGCCGCTGTCATTTTTGTTCGTAAACTTGCAAAATACATGTAACTTGTGCTGTTACTTGTCTAACCACGCAAAGTGTTTGTTCAAAAAAAACATCCTACACTGAAATATCGAAACAACACACGGGGGTCCCACTTGTCATTAATCAAATTTGGACCTAAAACTAACAAATCTGAAAGACGAGATTCAAACTGGCAACCTGGACTACAAAGCGTAGGTCGATAGCCTGAAACAACAACGGTTGTTGGCTTTGTCCCATAACTTGATTTTATACAGTATTACATTGAGTAGAGTAGAGGGAGTGCCTCGTCTACACGTGCATGACCGTTGACTCACTTACTGGTGGGTCCCAGGTCTGCCATCTCTCTCTTCTCTCCATCATCTAACCTTTGCACAGGCACACACGAAGAGCGGCTCTAGCTTGCCGTGGTGTTATTACAACTAAAAAAAAGCTTGGAAAATAGAAGAATCGCCTAGAACAAGAGACGTTGTGGCTGGTCGAGACGGAGCTAACCACACCTATCCTCCATGCCATGTTAGCATGATGAAGCTGTGTGGCTAGTGGGGTGTTTTCGACCGACTGGCTAGGTCCCGAGGTCAAACCATAGGTACTACGTCTGATACAGTAAATTTTTACACGCACATTTTTCCTCCGTGCCGAGACATGGCACACCCTACCGCGCGGTTTCGGGGTCCTCCCGGGTGGTGCACGCATATATTCTTCCTGACGTGGGACGCCCTACCGCGCGTTTTCGCTGAAGCAAGTAAATAAATGAGTCATCAAATCACGAAAGACCACTTTTCCCGCTGAGTACATCAGTGAAGCACGGTGGCTAGCTAGTTGGGCTAGTTCGACCGATTAGCTAGGCCGCCGCCACATTTGTTTTTTCACCCCTTTTTTATCTACTTGTCGGCAGGTAAATTTAAACATCCACCACGGCATTGCTCTGGTGTTTGAGTGCGGCAGGATTTTTAATTTTTTGATTGATGGGAGCAGGCGCGGCAGGATTTTTAATTTTTTGATTGACGGGAGCAGGCGCGGCAGCAATTAGTCACGATGACTCCGCCTGTAAAACCCACTGCTCCCTGATGTGAGAAGTCGTCGACTGGTGTTTTAACATGGTGAAAACCAAAAGATTCCCCACTCCTCGGCTGGCTCCCTCCGCCTTCCCATAGATTGCATTGCCTTTCAGCCGTTAAACCCCCTGCATCACCAACGTCGTGCGCCTCGAGAAGTAGAGGGACTTCGGTGGTGTTTAGGCGCCCTCTGCATGGGCATGTCCATGTCTCGGTGCAACATGACCGTTGGATCAAACTCAGACTGTGCAGATCAGTCACTGTAGCACAAAGCGTGTGGGTGTGTTTGGTTGCATTCTCATCTCAATATAGTGTGTAAGTCACCTTACGAAAACCAAATAATCCCAAAAACACTTAGGCACGGTACATTAACTCCCTCCCCGTTTCTTGTTTTGTGACATATCAACCAATAAGAGACGTGGGCCGTGCATGCTTTCAATGACTTGAGACTAATAAACATGACATGCAGTGGTTAGTTCATTGCATGAAATGCTATTAATTAGCAAAAAGACATTAAGTTTTCTCGTTTTGCTCTCCGCCTTGGTCGCAGTGCACAACGTAAGATGACTTACACACCTAGACGGAGTAGTTGTTTCCTCTTCGTGTATTTGTGTTAACCTACTAGTGTGGACTCATGCACCCTTCATGCACTCTGCCAAACACCCAAAAGTGGGTCGAGAAGGGAACTTTTGCTCCCATCCCGTGCACCCTTCATACACCCTGCCTAACACTATTCATGCTTCATATGGTTCATGTTTCATGGAGTACTGTAGCACCGTACTCTCCGTGCGCTACTGACGTATGAACCACTGCACATGCCTAGTAGTAGGAGCACTGTGTATGTTCAAGTGGCTGCCGTGTTTCGCACTCCTCCGTCGTAAGAGTGGAAACGCTTGCTGTAATCATTTTTTTCTTCAGAAAAACAGTGGACACGCTCTACCGTGCAGATCCTCCTCCAGCCATGCACTAAATTACTCACTTTCGCCGACGTGTGGGACAGCCAGCATCGGGGTCCACCAGCCATGCACTAAATTACTCCGTAGTAGAGTGACGGTAGACTACCCCGATTGAAGCGCCGCAGTAATGCCCAATGAGCCGTCAAATCACAAAACCCCCTCCTTTCCAGTAGTAAGTTGGACGGACGAAGCAACCATCATTTCACTCTTCTCTCTCAGCTTCCTCTCTACCCAACCCTTGCTTCTCCCTCATCTTGTTCCTCGTTTCTTCAAGAAAACCCCGACCAGCTTCTGCCATTGTTCTTCTCTCCCAAAGAAGGAAAGGTGAGCGCATCAATGGTGTTGATTCTGGCCAAGGCCCAGTCTTGCAACCCCGAGACTGATCCTATAACTCCCTCTCTTTTCTTCTTTTGGGTTTGTGATTATGGTTTCTTTTCTTTTATTTCTATTTGACAGTTTCTTGATGGACGCTGGAGCACTGGCCGAAGTGATGTCTATGGCTCCGGCCAAAACCGTCGAGGCTCATGGTACGAAGAAGCGCAAGCACCCCGCCGAGACTACCGCAGACAAGCTCAAAGCCATCACCCTGTCCAAGCCCCCCTCTCCGGGATCCCTCATTAAGCAAGTCCAGGTAATATCTCTTCTTGACGATCTTTTTCTCGATCTTGATCGTGTTTTTTCATCTAACATGCAGTACTAGTACTAGTAGTACAACTTTCTGGGTGATCTTGCATGTCATTTTTGTGTGCCAAATGACGGTTCTAAATTCCTCTTTTGACCAAAACATGCGAGAGGTTGACACTGATTTCTTATAGATTACTTTCAACTACTCCCTCTGTCCCAAATTTCTTGTCTTAGATTTGTCTAGATACGGATGTATCTAATACTAAAATGTGACTTGATACATCTGTATCTAGACAAATCTAAGACAAGAATTTTGGGACGGAGGGAGTACTTTATGAACATCAATGCTACCTTTGAAGAGGGTATAGTTGCCTCAGTAACTTGTGTTATGGATATTGCAAGTAATCCCTCTGCTCTCATGCCTTTGAAGACATGTTCTAGTGTCTTTGTTCACTCATTTTAATAAAATATGGTTTCTGTTTGAATTAGAACCAGGTCCGCGGTGGAGATGAAGTTCTCAAAGTCATGCAGTGTGAACTGGAAGACCTGAGGATGAGTTCTACAGCTAAACTATCCAGCTGCTGTGTCCTTGTCGCCACATGTCCTGAAGTAGTGTTTTCCTGTAGCATTGTTGTCAGGCGTGTTCTCGAGGCTGTACTTGACCACAACAATTTCCTGGCTGTGCCTTCGATTATGAAGGGTGTGGTTCTTGTAAAGCTTCCCAACAAATCTGATGCAACATGTCTTCATGATCATGTTTATGAGTGGAAAGACCACTCTGTTAGGTTCTCCAAGGTTGACAAGATGGTGATGGTGCATGTAGACATCTCTCACGAAGTCCATGGCCTAGTCAGTTATGCGGGGTTCATCCCATAGGTCGGTGGCAAGAAATAGTCTGCAGAGTTTAATTAGTGCAACTTTGCTTGTCTGTAGTAAGTACTATTGTTCAGTACTTAATTTGTGTTTGTGAACCCTGTATTGTTTATTAGTACTGCCGCTTTTGGTGTGTGGTCAGTCTTGAGAACGGTCTATGTTAATGTCTGTCCACTCAATTCAGTCTGTATATTTTGAAGTATCCAGATCATCTTTTTTGTGAGGACGGTTTATCAATTATAGTTACACTCCAATATCTGTATGCATTGCAGGGCTTATCGCACCCACCAGGATTTCCAGTCCCATGGATGTTCGGTCCATACGATTTGTCACGGCCTTTGGACTGTCCTGCTTGTGGGAGTAGGCGGGGCCCCTGCATGCCACCCGTAGTTGGACAATCAATCTTCTGTTTAGTACTTCAACATAGTGATTTCCTGGTAAGGATTCACTCGTGTCACATCAAGTAAATCTTATTGATTTACTGTCTAAATCTTATTGATTTAATGTCATGTTTTCTTTCTTTTCCTGCAATTTTATGATGCAGGTTTTGCCATATGACATTCATCACAGAATAAACCATTTGGTTTGCTCTACGATGGCTATTTTTGCAGGTTTCACTTCTTATGTCGTGTCAGTAACGAAGGCACTGTCCATCACTTATATTACTGGAAAAAATTGGATCTGTCTGTTGTCTGAGTACAAGCTGAATCCCTATGATGAACTGCAGTTTGGTTTAACAAAAACGCCACAATTAGTCCTTCTCGCGTTTAAAAGAAATGAAGAAAAAAACTAGATCACAGTCACGAAGCCTAGTCAAGTTAGAAAGATGATCATAGCAGACCAGACACGATCACCGCTGTCTCGCACATCGGTACCACCTTCAGCAATGGATCGAGCACCGGCAGTTGCTCTAGCACTGACAGCGGCAGCAGCTCAGTCTGATCCAGCTGAGGACTGGGCACCGACCGCGTCAGCGGATCAGGCTGATCTACCGGAGGATCGGGCATCGACACCGGCACCTGCTCCGACACCGGCACCAGCTCTACAAGGAGCACCATCTCCGGCAGCAGCAGCGACTTCGGCACCTGCACCAACACTTGCACTTGCATCTGCTCCGGCCCGTGCAGCGGCAACCGAACGAGCAGTTGCACCGGCAACAGACTGGGCTGCAGTTCGCACTTCATATACCAAAGTCCTTACAAAAACCGACATGTCCACCTTCTTGGTAAGCATTGGCCGCCCAAGTGTTTCGTTCTTTTTTATTTCCATGTTGTTTCGCGTGATTCACTGTGTTGATCTAACTATTTGGGTATGTCTTCTTGTTTGCAAACAGAGAATTCCTAGAGCAACGAGGGAGTCGTTCAACAATCCGGGCGACAGCGGCCAAGTTTCTCTTACCATGCGCAGCCTTGGTGTGAATGAACCTGCTCAATATACCGTAAGTACAAAGGATGGTCGCATGATGATTGATGCTAAAGGATGGTCAAGTTTCAAATCTAAATCATATCTTGCGGTAGGGGATGATGTCAAAATCGAACTTTCTCGGCAAGGAGAGCTGGTCCAAATCAACTTTGAAATTCTTCAGTACTGCCGAACTGATCTATCCGCCGAGAGATTTTGATGTAATACTCTGGCATGGTGAAACAAGTGTCCTGTGTGTATAAGTAGTACGACAGTATCATTGATAGAATTGCAACTCTGGTTGCTGGTTAGGAACTGTCGTTTGATTTCATTCCAACAGCTGCTGTGCTTTATTCAATTTTGTGTATTCGCCTTGCGACAGCATCTAAAACCAGCGCCGTACCGACCGCTTGCAATATGAAAAGCGCTGAGGTAGAACACATGGGCCCCCAAACATGCAGGCCCACCGGCCTATGGCCCAAAGTCCAGAACCATGAGCCTGTCTGAGTATTTCTCAGCTGAACCCCCATAATGCCCGTGCGTTGCACGTAACATCAAGATGCATTTGTATGAGTATTTTATCTTGTGAGAGAAAAGGATGAACGAGGGAAGGCATTATTTGCAAATGCGGAGAGGTGTGTGGGTACCTTTTCATAAAATTGCCATAGTTTCCTTCCTATCCGTCAGATATAAATCGGACGGCCTATATTGCAGGATGACAGGCACACCATCATCACCAACTCGTCTATACCGTGTTAAAAAAACTCTGTTTTTTATAATTATATATGTTATATATATTCCCCTTGATTTTTCTTATGTATAAAGTTGTGATATAAAAGATCTTTATATTTCTTTACAGAGGGAATATCTCTCTGTCAAAATTATATTTATGTGTAATAACTAGTTACTCCTGTCTTTCTACTTCCTTGCGCTGATATGTGGGGCATCCGGCAACGGGGTCCACATGCCATATGCACCAAATTAGAGTGCACAACTGCACGGTAGACACACCCCGGTCGTAGCGCCGCATTAATGCCCAATGAGCCGTCAAATCACAAAAAAACCCACCTTTCCAGCTTTAGCAGTAAGCTGCACGGACGAAGCGGCAATATTTCACTCAGCCTGAATCCCTTCTCCCTTGTCTGCTTGTTCAGAGAAAACCCCCGCTCGGTGATTGCATAGGGTTTTCTCATGGAGAACCTGGTACGAATTCTTCATCCATCCCCGATAAATCCAAGTCCCTTGGTCGCGGGTACTCCTAGGATGGCAGCCGCCGCTGTTGATGCATTTTTCTTCCTACTGAATCTAGTGTGTTTCATTTGCAGTGCCCAAAGTGTGAGGACCCTACAGGTTTCTGCGCCCTCGGCGAGACGCCACACTTGTTCCTTCTCATCCTAACACAGGATTTTAAAACGCGCACAGTATGTTCCTAGAATCCTCTTTTCTATCTGGGAGGGTGGGGTTTTTTGAACATGATGTCGACTAATTTGGAAATTTGGATTGCTATATTTGGATAAAAGGTACTAGTACCATGGTCAACACTGACGTGAAGGAGGAAAGTATTTCTAGATTTGGATATAGGGAATACATTGTGTTCTCATATTATTTTTCCTGCAGTGCATTCCTTGCTCTGCCAGAACACATGTACTCAAGATGCTTGGCCTTGCCATAACTGAATACACCAGTTTAATGGTAATAGTGAAGACAAGACATGGATATAAGTTTCAAGTTGGGTTCATGAACCAAGAAGATCGCTGCTTTTTTTATGGCCGAACTTGGATAAACTTTCTCAAGTGTTACGGACAGAAAGTTGGCGCATGAATGTTGATGGAAATAGCAGAACCTGGTCTCATCTTCACTGCGATCTTCCACCCCGACGTCGTTCCAATTGTTCATCCATGTTAGTTTTGTATCTGGTTCTTGCTTGTTGCCTCGATTACTTCTTAATCCACCTATTCTGTCTAACTGATCACAATTTAACTTTAGAAGTAGCAACGAATCTCTCACGAAGATGCTACTTCTAACTAATATTTTCTTATAATTGGTGGCACGTGTAGGTTTTTTCAGAGTTAAGCAGGCTGCTCATTTGTTATTCTGTAACAACTCGGCTGTTACTGATGGCACTGAAGTTGACTGGGACGACATCCACAAGTTCCTACACTTTATTGATCGTCTTGAGGTCCTTGTGGGGCGTTTCAATGGTGGAAGGCCACGTGGGATATGTGTGCCACTGCTGCATTCGTTGAACAGGTCCAACTGTGTCGAGAAACTTATGGTACGAGCTATTTTCTGTTATATATGTTGTTCATAAACTATTGCTTATACACAGTTTTACAGCTGTGATCTTCTTGAAACAGAAACTGCCCAGTTCTATTGTTCCTATACAGATGCCTGACCATGGTCGGGTCAGACTTGCGCTTGGTCACAACATGATGTTTATGTCGACCTACTCCATTCCCCTTGGAGGTGAAAAGATACTTACTCATGGGTGGTCTCAAATAATGAAGGCCCGTCCATCTTGGAGAATAGGACAGAAGATTATGTTCCTGCTTTTCCATGGATCTAAAGCGAATATCCTGTTTATTGACCACATTGCGAGATGAAGCCGCTTTCAGAAGGTTGTGGATGCACGGGGTGGCACCTGGGCCTTGTCCTGGGGCTTGGCGGCCTCACCCTTGGTTAACTGTAGGCAAAGTAGCACTGTTCGAGGCGTGCTTTGTACGGTTGAACCTGTATAAGTACCCATACTGCTTTCAGCTATGGTTGTTAAGTGCCCCTGATGGATTCAGTTAAGGTTGTTAAGTACTCCTGCTGCTTTTACAGCCTGTCGTGTTTCTTCAGTCCTGTCTTCCTCCAGCCGCCAAAACCAAACCAGCGCCGACGGGGCCGCCTGCTTCCGCCTCCCACGGCTGGCTGTGCCTCAGCGCACGCATCGCCGCCCCACCATCTCCTAAATCGTTAACGCCGACGTCCGAGGCCTCGCCGTCGTCCTCCGCGCGCTTTTGTGCGCTCGCCGCGGTGCCGCCCTCTCACGTTGTCAACATGGTCAACAAACAACAGGAATCGGCAGAAGTACGTGGAGAGGATGACATTAGGGCCCACCATGTCAGCGTATGGAAAAATAAAATGCTTCCTCCTAGTGTTTTCCTGACATCTGGGACCCACAACATTGTGAGCGTATATAGTCAATAGACAAGAGAATAGCACAAGATCGGCTGACACCTGGGACGTAGCAGCTCGAGCAGTATTTTTTTTTGTTATTGTTGAGACGGAGCAGGGTTTGAACTGGGCTGTGGCCCGTCTAGCCCAGGGTTATATTTTATGTTCACCATGTGACAAGCCCAGCTATTTTTTCTTTGTGAAAATGAGCCCAGTTTGTTTTTTCTGAAGAATACCCAATCCAGGCCTACTTATTTTTCTACGCCCTAATGGGCTGCAACTCTTTCAAGACGCCGGCAAATCTTGAAAGTAATATGAAATGGGTTGTAAATATAAAAAATGATGACAAATTGGCAATTACTTTATAATTTCTGAATTTTTTCACATTTTCAGATTCCTATTTCACTGGGCATTAACCTAATTTAAATATATCTTCAAAGTACTTTAAATTTGGCTCGACATTTCGGTATTAAAAATAGTTTGGAACCCACAGAAATATGCAAAATTGGCCCTGGCCAACCAAAAAAAATGGACTGCAATAAATTGCATAAGAAGTCGCAATGAGCTATATATAAATTATTAAAAAAAGAGGGAATGGTCTGACTTATGGGCCTATTAAGTTGACGCGTATGCAAGATTTTTTAGTTATTATATATGTCAACAAACGATTCTAGCAGACGTAACCGTTGGATGTCAATCCAACGGCCGTCGTGTTTCTTCAATCTCTGATCTTCTTGCTCCAGCCGCCAAATCCAGCGCCGGCGGGACCGCCTGCTCCCGCCTCCCGTGCAGGCCTCACCGCCCCCTACTACTCCCACCACTGGCCAGGGCATCCCTCTACTCACCCACACCCCCTGTTATTCTGAAGCGACGGCAGGCTCACACCGCAGCCGAACCAGTGAACCCTCGTACTCCTCTCCGCGTGGGCATCCACTGCCGCGTCTTCCCCGGCTCCGCGTCATCCCCTTCCTAGGCCTCACCGTCGTCCACCGCCCTGGTGCTCTCGGCGTGGCGTGGTCAACGTGGTCAAGGAACGACTTCCATCGGAAGAGTACTGTCGTGGAGAGGCTGACAGCTGGGTCCACGGCAGCCACAAGGAAGTGCCTCCTTATTACGCGGAAAATAATTATTCCTCCACCTGACAACAGGGACCCACCGGACGGGCCACCATATTTGGCGAAAAAAACGTTTCCCCCCTGACTGCTGGGACCCACCGGACAGGCCACCGTATTTCGCGAAAAAAACGTTCCCCCCGCTGTCAGCTCGGACCCACCGGAAGTGCCTCCTTATTACGCACAAAAAAAATGAATACTCCCCCTGCTAGTTGGGACCCACCTTGGTGGGAGGCTGACTTGTGGGCCTACTAAGTTGACGGGGACGGAGTGCTTTGTCAACTTAGTCAATATGAACGATTCTAGCTCCAGTGACCTTACGATGTCAATCCAACGGCCGTAGTGCTTCTTCAACCTCTGGTCTTCTTGCTCCAGCCGCCCAAAGCAGCGCCGGTCGTGCCACATGCTCCTGCCTCCCGTGGCCGGCTGTGCTGCCGCGGAGGCCTCATCGCCCCCTACTATTCCCACCGCTGGCCAGGCCCTGCGGCGACGGCAGCCTAACACCGCAGCCGAACCAGTGAACCCTCGTACTCCTCTCCGCGCGGGCTTCCACTGCCGCGTCTTCCCCGGCTCCGCGTCGTCCCCTTCCTAGGCCTCGTCGTCGTCCACCGCCCTGGTGCTCTCGGCGCGGCGTGGTCAACGTGGTCAAGGAACGGCTTTTATCGGACGTGGACTGTACGTGGAGAGGCTGACAGCTGGGTCCACGGCCGCAGCAAGGAAGTGCCTCCTTATTACACGCAAAATAATTATTCCTCCACCTGACAGCGGGGACCCACCGGACGGGCCACCGTATTTCGCGAGAAAAACGTTTCCCCTTGACTACTGGGACCCACCAGCTACATCTTCGCACGCAAGGAAGTGCGTCCGGGCAAAAACAAAAAAAACGATTCGCCCCCTGACTGCTGGGACCCACCAGCTACATCTTCGCACGCAAGGAAGTGCCTGACAGTCGGGACCCACCTGGTCGAAGCGTACGTAGCGTTGTCATTCTGGTCGCGAACGTGTACGTACATACTGGTCGATGTAGAGGCGCGCACGTGTCGTAGTAGAGGCGCGCACGTAGCATGTACACGTATGTACAGCGGCCAGGGTGCAAGAAAGTAAATACGGCCGCGTACGTACATACGGGCGGGGTCTCAAATGCCTACTCGCGCGTACGTACGGCCAGGGCTCAAGTACATGGCAGGGTCAGAACGAAGAAACAGTGTTGTCGTCGTGTTCATGGGGAGGCAACGGAATGCGTCGTGTTCATCGGGAGGCAACGGAACGCGTGGGAGCCAACCGGCTTGGACGGAACAGCCGATGGAAACGAGCCCCCCCCCCCCCCCCCCCCCCCCCCCCCCCCCCCCCCCCCCCCCCCCCCCCCCCCCCCCCCCCCCCCCCCCCCCCCCCCCCCCCCCCCCCCCCCCCCCCCCCCCCCCCCCCCCCCCCCCCCCCCCCCCCCCCCCCCCCCCCCCCCCCCCCCCCCCCCCCCCCCCCCCCCCCCCCCCCCCCCCCCCCCCCCCCCCCCCCCCCCCCCCCCCCCCCCCCCCCCCCCCCCCCCCCCCCCCCCCCCCCCCCCCCCCCCCCCCCCCCCCCCCCCCCCCCCCCCCCCCCCCCCCCCCCCCCCCCCCCCCCCCCCCCCCCCCCCCCCCCCCCCCCCCCCCCCCCCCCCCCCCCCCCCCCCCCCCCCCCCCCCCCCCCCCCCCCCCCCCCCCCCCCCCCCCCCCCCCCCCCCCCCCCCCCCCCCCCCCCCCCCCCCCCCCCCCCCCCCCCCCCCCCCCCCCCCCCCCCCCCCCCCCCCCCCCCCCCCCCCCCCCCCCCCCCCCCCCCCCCCCCCCCCCCCCCCCCCCCCCCCCCCCCCCCCCCCCCCCCCCCCCCCCCCCCCCCCCCCCCCCCCCCCCCCCCCCCCCCCCCCCCCCCCCCCCCCCCCCCCCCCCCCCCCCCCCCCCCCCCCCCCCCCCCCCCCCCCCCCCCCCCCCCCCCCCCCCCCCCCCCCCCCCCCCCCCCCCCCCCCCCCCCCCCCCCCCCCCCCCCCCCCCCCCCCCCCCCCCCCCCCCCCCCCCCCCCCCCCCCCCCCCCCCCCCCCCCCCCCCCCCCCCCCCCCCCCCCCCCCCCCCCCCCCCCCCCCCCCCCCCCCCCCCCCCCCCCCCCCCCCCCCCCCCCCCCCCCCCCCCCCCCCCCCCCCCCCCCCCCCCCCCCCCCCCCCCCCCCCCCCCCCCCCCCCCCCCCCCCCCCCCCCCCCCCCCCCCCCCCCCCCCCCCCCCCCCCCCCCCCCCCCCCCCCCCCCCAGCCCAATGCCTCGCACCCACGCGCGTGCGTGTACGAGAGAAATGCGCATCGCTCGGCCCCGACCACCCACCGTAACTGGGAACACCCCGATATTTTCCTCGCCCTCGCTTCTACCACGGTTTTTTCCGTCATGGATGGCCCAAAGAATGTCATGCAGCTGCGCCTCCGACCCGCCCAGGATGAAAAGCCCATTTTCTGTCATGATTTTTTGTCATAGAAGTAGGACCCAACCACATCTATGATGATACCGGGTTTTGTCACAATTATCGTCATAGAAGTGTCATAAGTATGACAGAAAAGATTTTCGTTCGGCCCAAAATGTCACGGATGTGTCTTTTTTTTGTAGTGAAGCCATACCCCATTACGGGTACATGAAGCTTAAAATGTCGGGGGCCAACGGAATGATCACTATCACAAGTGATCCGGACATAGCACTCCGCGCAAAAATAAAACCGCATCCTTGGCCCTCGAGGCACTATCCGAAGCCCTCACGGCCAAAGAACTAACCACCCTGTGGTCCATGGCGGACAAAGACGATGTGATCCTCGATAAGAGGCCCAAATCTACCTCTGTCAAACCAGCAGATGAAATAGTTAAATTTCAAGTGCACTCGATGGATCCTAACAAAACAGCGTCGATCGGAGCACAGCTGGATCCGGCAGTCGACACCGCCCTACGAGCATTCCTGCGTGAAAATTGGGATATCTTTGCCTGGCACCCTTCGGACATGCCCAGAATACCATGCAGACTGGCCGAACATAGCCTCAACATGATCAAGGGGATCAAATCGGTCAAGCAAATGCTACGGCGATTTTCTGAACCCAAACGACAAGCTAAGGGGGATGAGCTAGCTAAGTTACTCGAGGCTGGGTTCATCAGAGAAATCAAACACCCGGATTGGCTAGCCAACTTGGTCATGGTGCCAAAGAAAGATAAATCCTGGCGCCTTTGTGTCGATTTCAAAGACCTCAGTAAGGCCTGCCCCAAGGACCCTTTCCCCTTGCCCCGCATTGACCAGATTATCGACGCAACCGCAGGACACGATTCATTGTGTTTCCTCGATGCTTACTTCAGATACCATCAGATTAAGATGAAGGAGTCCGACCAGGCCGGAATGGCGTTCATTACCCTATACGGGCCTTTTTGTTTCAACACCATGCCTTTTGGGCTTAAAACGCTGGTGCCACTTACCAACGCATGATTCAAACATGTTTGGAAAAACAAATCGGCAAGACAGTGGAGGCATCTGTGGACAACGTGGTCATCAAGACTAAACACGTTGAATCATTGGTGGACGATCTCCACCTCACATTTGACAACCTCCGAACATATGACATAAGGCTTAATCCGGAAAAATGTGTTTTCGACGTTCTAGCCGGAAAGCTGCTGGGGTTCATTGTCTCCAATAGAGGAACTGAAGCAAACCCAGCCAAAATCCGAGCCTTTTCACAATTGGCCATACCAACGGACTTAAAGCAGGTCCAAAAACTAGCAGGGTGTGTGGCAGCTTTGAGCCGCTTCATCTCTAGATTAGGAGAAAAATCATTACCTCTTTATAGACTACTCAGACGCACCGACCACTTCGAATGGACAGACGCGGCTATAGCCGGATTGGAAGAAATAAAAACATTATTAGCAGGCAACCCAATCCTAGCCGCACCAAGTGTTGGTGAGCCCATGTTGCTCTATATATCGGCAACTCACCAGGTAGTGAGCGTCGTACTCGTCGTCGAGCGAGAGGAAGCGGGACATAAATTCCCCATCCAGAAACTAGTATATTATGTGTCGGCGGTCCTTACACCATGCAAATACCAATACCCTCACTATCAAAAGATAGCTTATGCGGTCTTTGTGGCATCCCGCAAACTCCGGCACTATTTTCAAGAGTGTTCGATCACCGTGGCATCCGAAGTACCACTTAATGACATTATAAATAATAGGGACGCCACCGATCGCATAGCTAAATGGGCCATTGAGCTCTTAACATTTGAAATCACATACAAGCCGCGCCAAGCTATTAAATCTCAGGTGCTGGCTGACTTCGTCGCCGAGTGGATGGAAGCCAAGCTCCCTAAGGAGTACAGCTCATATTCCAACTGGATTATGTACTTTGACGGCTCTAAAATGTTAGCCGGACTAGGGGCTGGTGTCATATTGACATCCCCCATGGGGGACACAGTCCGCTAAGTACTGCAGATCATGTATACGGACTCCAATAACGCAGCCGAATACGAGGCACTTCTACATGGTCTCCGAATGGCTGTCTCAATGGGCATACAATGCCTCAAGGTGCACGGTGATTCAAACCTCAAAATATCTCAGATAAATGGAGAGTTTGATGCAAAAGATCCCAAAATGCGGGCATATCGAAATGCCGTATTAAAAATATCGGCTCGGTTCGAGGGGCTCAAGTTTCATCATTGCTCGAGACAGTAACCAGGCAGCTGACATCCTTGCTCGAATGGGCGCCAAGCGCGACCCCATCCCACGTAATACCTTTGTGGAAAGGCTCTTTAAGCCATCCATGGTATGGCAGGATGAGAGCGGAAATACCAGTCTGGACCTGGTCACTCCCCCAGCAGCCGAACACAACATGGATATCATCGGGGGTTCGGGTACCAAAATAACACCCTCCGCCCATGAAATCATGGCCGTCATTGCTCCATGGACCGAACCCTTCCTGGCCTACCTTAATAGACAGGAACTTCCTGATGATCAAAATGAGGCCCATCGCATAGTTCGACGTTCTAAAGCCTATAAAGTTCACAAAGGTGAACTATACAAGAAACGTACTACTGGAGTCCTTCAAAGGTGCATCTCCAAAGAGGAGGGACGATAACTCTTGGCTGAAATACATGCTGGTCTAGGCGGCCATCATGCCGCAGCTCGGGCCCTTCTAAGCAAGGCCTTCAGAACAGGCTTCTTCTGGCCAACAGTGCGAGCAGACGCACAAGCCCTTGTGCAACGTTGCGTAGGATGCCAGCTTTTCGCCAATCAAAGTCACATGTCTCCCATTGCCTTACGAACAATCCCCATCACTTGGCCTTTCACGGTCTGGGGGCTAGACATGGTCGGACCCCTTAAAGGTGGAAGCCACAACAAGAAATATTTACTGGTCATGGTGGACAAATTCACTAAATGGATAGAGGCCAAACCAGTAAAAATGGCTGAAGCAGGGCCAGTGATCGACTTTATATCCGGCATGGTACACCGTTATGGTGTCCCGCATAGCATCATCACTGATAATGGCTCCAATTTTACAGCTGATGAGGTGAAAAACTGGTGCGCTAACTTGGGCATTAAAATCGACTATGCATCCATCTACCACCCACTAACTAACGGTCAAGTTGAACGGGCCAACGGCCTGATTATGAGCGGCATTAAACCCAGACTGGTGTGCTCCCTGCAAGAGTCAGATAAGCATTGGGTTGTGATGACTGCTAGGACTACGTCGGTATTTCCCCAAAGAGGAAGGGATGATGCAGCACAACAGCGGTAGGTATTTCCCTCAGTGATGAAACCAAGGTTATCGACCCAGTAGGAGAACCAAGCAACACAACATAAACAGCACCTGCACACAAATAACAAGTACTCGCAACCCGACGTGTTAAGGGGTTGTCAATCCCTTTCGGGTAGCGGCGCCTCAAGTTGGCAAACAGACATGAGATAAATTGTAGTAGATTGATAGATCGAACACCAAAAAAAATAAGAATAAATTGCATCAAGGTATTTTTGTATTTTTAGTTTAATAGATATGAAAATAAAAGCAAAGAAAAAATAGATCGCAAAGGCAAACATATGAGAAAGAGACCCGGGGGCCGTAGGTTTCACTAGTGGCTTCTCTCGAGAAAAATAGCAAATGGTGGGTAAACAAATTACTCTTGGGCAATTGATAGAACTTCAAATAATCATGACGATATCCAGGCAATGATCATTATATAGGCATCACGTCCAAGATTAGTAGACCGACTCCTGCCTGCATCTACTACTATTACTCCACACATCGACCGCTATCCAGCATGCATCTAGTGTATTAAGTTCATGGAGAAACGGAGTATTGCAATAAGAACGGTGACATGATGTAGACAAGATCTATCTATGTATAGATAGACCCCATCGTTTTATCCTTAATAGCAATGATACATATGTGTCGATTCCCCTTCTGTCACTGGGATCAAGCACCGTAAGATCGAACCCACTACAAAGCACCTCTTCCCATTGCAAGATAAATAGATCAAGTTGGCCAAAAAACCAAATATCGGAGAAGAAATATGAGGCTATAAGCAATCATGCATATAAGAGATCAAAGAAACTCAAATAACTTTCATGGACATAAAAAGATAGATCTGATCATAAACTCAAAGTTCATCGGATCCCAACAAACACATCGCAAAAAAAGTTACATCATATGGATCTCCAAGAGACCATTGTATTGAGAATTCAGCGAGAGAGAGGAAGCCATCTAGCTACTAACTACGGACCCGAAGGTCTACAAATAACTACTCACGCATCATCAGAGAGGCACCAATGGAATTGGTGAACCCCTCCGTGATGGTGTCTAGATTGGATCTGGTGGTTCTAGACTCTGCGGCGGCTGGAATTGATTTTCGTCGACTCCCCTAGGGTTTTTGGAATATTGGGGTATTAATAGAGCAAAGAGGCAGCCCGGGGGCACCCAAGGTGGGCACGACCCACCAGGGCGCGCCTGGGCCTCCTGGCACACCCTGGTGGGTTGTGCTCCCCTCGGAGCACCCCCCAGGCGCAGCCTTGGTCCACTGGGTGTCTTCTGGTCCATAAAAAATCTCCGTAAAGTTTTGTTGCATTTGGACTCCATTTGGTATTGATTTCCTGTGATTAAAAAACATGCAGAAAATAGCAACTGGCACTTGGCACTTTGTCAATAGGTTAGTACCAAAAAAATGATATAAAATGATTATAAAACATCCAAGATTGATAATATAACAGCATGGAATGATCAAAAATTATAGATATGTTGGACACGTAATAGCATCCCCAAGCTTAACTCCTGCTCGTCCTCGAGTAGGTAAGTGATAAAAACAGAATTTTTGATGTGGAATGTTGTGTAACATGTCATATCATATTCCTTTCTTATAGCATGGACATTTGGACTTTTATGTGATTGAAAGCAATAGTCTAGTTTTGACATGATAACTTAAATACTCAAGCATATCAACAAGCAACCATGTCTTTCAAAATATCAACGCTAAAATGAGTTATCCCTGGCCCATCATGCTCAATCATTGATCCATTCATGAAACACACTCGCATATTAACTACACCCAATACTCAAGT